>PVJH01003368.1:0-143909 GCA_004026705.1 Nesogale talazaci
CTTGCTAAGAAGCGATACATTGGTTTCTGATCTGTTACCCCAAAGGGCAACAGCACAGAATTCCAGATCTCTTTCACCAGTCCTCCTCTTCTCCAGCTGGTTGGTTCAGGAGAGGGCACCTGGTCCAATACTAGCCAATCGTGCTTGTGGTCTGGCTCAAAAAGATGTTCTTGGCTATTCCGATTCTTTTCTCTTGGGATTTGAATGGAGAAACATGAAGAAGAAAGAAGCAGTAAGTTGGAAAGGATCGGAGCTGGGAATTTGAACAGCTCCATGGATAGTGGTTGAGTAAGTGTTGTGAAGGGAGGACGAGGAGGCCATGCTGGATTTTATTCAAGACAATGGTCTCGTGGAGCAGAAGGGTAGCAGAACCTTTAGTATAGTGGAAAGTTATGAAGAAAATGGAGTGGAGCAAGGAAATCTCACTTCATGGCACTCTGTTCATGTCTAGGTTCTGCCTTTTGCTTTTCCATAGTTTCTCCACTTGAATAGATTTGAGACTCTCAAGTGTCAGTCTCCTTCAACCAGAAGAGCTTATAAGTGCTGGAAAGGGGTTTGGAACCCGGGTCTTTGTGGCCACAGAGTCTCAGTCATATTACAAATGGGACTCTTGCACATAATAGTCCCATAATGGGCGGGGGAAGAAAGTAATGAATAATAATGGACTCAAGTTTTCTGAGTCTCTAACCCAAGTCTTGGCATCCTTTCCAAAGCCTGAAAGAAAAGGTGGAGGTTAAGGAAGACTTAGGCAATTGGGAGATTTTCAAACAAGAGTGAAGCTTCCACAGTGGATGGTGGGACAGTGAGTAGAGGGGATGCAGACAGTGCCAGGAGACGTGTGTGTGTGTGTGTGTATGTGTGTGTGTGTGTGAGAGAGAGAGAGAGACAGAGAGAGAATAATCAGCAGAAGGTCAATGTGGATCCCAGCTCCTGTTTCAGTGTTACGGATCAGTCTTTGTTGAGTCATCCCAAGTTAAGAAACACCGACCTCCACCTCTACAGAACAATCCATGCAGCACTATGAGTGGTGTTCATGTGGAGACGAGTTAACTGCATTTTTAGAAGCAATTTCTAAAAAACAGCTGTAATGACGGCTGTGGCAAAGATAACATTCAAAGCCTACCAACAGCCAAGGCTGGGTGGCATTTACCTTGTTTACCAAAATACTGTTCACTTTGTCTTCCTCTGACTGGAGAGAGTGAGGTTTTCATTTTCAGAGACTGACTGAAAACTGCAGGGCCACTTCCTGGGCAGGCTTCCAAATGACTACAGCTTTCTCACAGAGCTCCCCAGGGCCCAGCCCAAGCTGCCTGGGGCGGGGCCTCCCTGCAGCCTGTGGTGGCTGTTGGAGTTACCTCAGGGACCGTTATCCACAGCCCACCAGAATTGCAATGCTTTTAGGCCTTCTTGAGGCATAGATAATGGCCTTGGCCTTTGCGCTGGAGGGCCATCAGAGTTTGTGACTGGCCAGACTGGTGTGTGTGTGTGTGTGTGTGTGTGTGTGTTATATACAGGGGATATTGGACTATGCTTTTGAGGATGGCATTCCTTCCAGATGAATACACAGGTGTGGAGGTAAGTCTCGATCTTTGAAGATTGCCCTTGTTCGGTGTGAAACATTTGAATGGGGGCATTGTGACTTTCCAAGGACACTCAGGTAAGCTTTGAGCTCAATGGTTCCTATTTGTCACTGCAAAAAAAATCACCCCAATGTATAGCTTTGGCATATTTCTTAGCCCTACTGAGTTGCTTTTCTTTTTTTGTGAAATGGGGCTAGTAATACTGCCTCTGTAGGGGGGTGTGAAAACTAAAAAGAGAGCATATCCAGAGTATCTCATCTGGTATTAGCATTTTTTAGCCCAGTGACTGTACCAAAATGTTTAAACATAGCTCTGATTGTGAGGATGGTGGTTCGAGGCCGGGCAGGATTCTGATTGATTGTTCATAGGGGTGCTATGAGTTGGGACCAATTTGATGGCCTCCAACAATGAAGAACTCTTTCTGATTCATCAGTCAAAGAGAAAAAAGGATTTTAGTGATGATGTCTCTGTCTTTATTTATGATAGCATATGTATAGCCAACAGACATGAAAATTTTGGGGTAGCTTCCCAAGCCAAGGGAAAGTTTAAGAACTTGATTCCTTTTCTCTTTTTTTCCTTCTAGACCCTGACTGCCCCTGCCCCCTTCGCCGGTGAAACCAGCTGCCAGTGCGAGGCTCCCCATGAAAAACTGACCATTGCCCAGGCCCGCTTAGGAACACCAGGTGAGGTTGCACTGTCTTGACATCGGAAATATGCGAGGGCCCAGCCTTCATCAAGCAGCTCCTGCCTGCAGTCTGAGGGTGGGCTTGAGAGACTAGCACACAGTGCAAGAAGGGTAAACACTAACAGTGACCAACTGAGCTCACGAAAGTAACCAAGTAAAAGGTGCACCAGAATATGGGAGTTTGGGCCCCAGCACTACCCTTTACAGGTTTTTCAGCCTTGGACGTGGAGCCTTGGGAGTGTAGCAGTTGTTTGTTGGGCTATCACAAGCTGCTCCAAGATGGGGCTTTCTTCTTCTATAAAGAAACCCCCAGAGGCATTTCTACCCTGTCCCATAGGGTCGCTATGAGTTAGAAACAACTTGATGGCGGTGCGTTTGGTTTGCAGTCTTGGGCAAGTCATGGACACAACTGATTATTTTTTCATGTGCAAATGGTAACAATTCCTCTTTTAGAAAGGTTGGTTGTCTTTTTTAAGAAGCATATTTGGTAAAATGTAGGAAGGCATTTTTAAGCTGTGAAGACTTATTCAAACTTAGGCTTCTATAATTATTCCCATTCTCCAAAGTCTGTGCTTTTTAAGTACCCCTCCACGTATGCCTTAGATTAGAGAGACTAAGTTCTGCTAGGGAAGTTTCTTCATTCCTATAGTACATGCCAGAGGATGGATATGGTAGAGGTTTAAAAATAATTGTAGGGTACCAGAGGAACCTTGGGGGAGCAGTGGGTTAAGTGAGGAGATGCCTTTTGCCAGGACAGCAGTTTAAGCCCACCAACTGCTATGAAAGAAAGAAGAGGCTGGCTATTTCCAAAGAGCCCGAGTCTTGTAAATCCCAAACAACCATTCTCCTCTGTCGTGTAGAGTCATTATGAGTGGGAATCACTTTGCAGACAGTAGGTTGCTTTTTAAATAATTTTCATTTCTTTTAATGTGATAGAGAAGGTACTATCTCTGCTAAAATATTTCACTATAATTAAAGAGACAAGACAACTAGCCATGAAATCACCAGTAGAATGCATCTGTTTAGGGGTGAAATCCTGCAACACAGATAATAAGATAATGAGCAAAGTTCTTATTTTTTTGGCCGGAAATAGTCAGAGAGGTAGGTAGGTAGGAAGGTACGTAACTGGAGATGATACTTTTGGAAGAAGTAAGATTTGGACAATATGGACAGAAAATATAAGGATATTCTGGGCAAGCAGAATAGGAATAATGAAGGCACCGAGGTAAAGAATTTTTGCAGGTGTAAATGACTGGTGTTCCCATTAATCTACATGAAGTGAGAAAAGACCAATCGAGCTGGTAGACTTTGAGTCATTTAACTCAAAGGTTCCCACTGGCCATTTCAAAAGAACAAACCCTAATAACTCAAATTGATAGCATCCGTGGCACAAAGGACAGTTTGCTCAGGTAGCTATTATCTATTAAATATTTATTATGTATTAAGAACTTTATGGGTATTGTGCTATTTTGCTATCAAAACTCTATATGGTTGGTACTTTTAATATTTCACAGATTCGGAGACTTAAGGTTTAAAGATGTGAATCTGCACAGTTACTCACCTATTAAGTAGCAATGGTTCTCACACTTCACCTACATCAGCATTATCTGAAGGAATGTTGAAACATAGATGAGTGCGCTGAGGGCTTCTGAATCAGTCCAATTGAGATGGGGGCCTAAGAATGTGCACTTCCAAGAAGTTCTTAGGTGATTGGGATGCTACTTCTTGGAAGACCACACTGAGAAATTGTAAAGTTGGGTTAAATTCAAATCTATTTGTGTTAGAACCTGAGTGAGCTCCCAATCACAGAACACATGTTCTTTCTCTCTGTGTGTCTCTCCAATGACACAGAGAAAATATAAGTATAAGGATATTCTGGGCAAGCAGAACAGGAATAATGAAGGCACAGAGGTAGAGAATTTTGCAGGTGTAAATGACTGGTGTTCCCATTAATCTACATGAAGTGAGAAAAGACCAACCGAGCTGGAAAAAAAGCAGTCTTTTTTCTCTCATAGGTTAGAAGACTAGGAGTCCAAATTCAGGGCACTAGCTGTAGAAAAAGATTTTCTTTCTGTTGGCTTACAATTTAGGAGGAAGGTCCCTGACTTCTTCAGCATCTGCTGTGAGTCTTGCATTCCTTTGTGTGGCCTGACAGCAATCTTCTCCATAGATCTAAGAGCGTCTCAGCCCAAGGACCCTGAGTCCAGAGGACATATTCTGTTCTGCTTCTTCTTTCTTGGTGGTAACTGATTGTTCCTTCTCTGCACATTTCTTTCTCATTATGTACCTTGTAAGACAGAAAGTGATGCAGGCCACATTCAAGGAGAATTCTCTTTACATTGAATCAAAGTTGTGACCCGATAAGGGTGTTACAATTGCTTCTTGGCGTTTGGCTCAGTTCAAGTGTAGTTTATGAGTAAGGGTTGCACCCCACCCTAACCCCTTTACAGTTTATTGACTGATTCCATCATGGGGGATAGTTAGTTGCATCACTACATAACAGCCAAATGGCATCATTACGTAACTCCCAAACCATTGAGAATCATGGCTTTGCCAAGTTGACACATATTTTGATGAGACATAATTCAATCCATGCCACCATCCTGCCCCCCGAGTTAGTCAAAGAACTGAAGGTCTCTGATACCTGGGCTTGGAGAGGTAGGCCCTCCCCTGGATAGGTGGTAGGATGTGATAAGACAAAATGGTCATTTTGGAAGGCATTTGGCACAACCTGTTAACTGAAAAAATATGCAAACCATTTTGGTTCCTGCTTGAAACTTATTCTACAAATAAAGTTCAACAATGTCGTAACGATGCAAATCCAAGGCTATTTAGTACAGTATTATTGGCTACTATGTGGCACAAATGGTAAAATAGTCAACTTCTAGTCGAAAGGCTGACAATTTGAACCCACCCAGAGACGACTGCAGAAAAGTCCAGAGATCCGCTTCTGAAAGGTTATAAACATGAAAATACTGTGGAGCATGGTTCTTTATTTATACATTCTACTATCAGCGTGAGGATGTGACGGGCAGTTGGTTTTTTGATTACCTGGAAAATAATATTGACCTTCGACCCTAGTCTGGTAACTGTGGTTTCTTAGAGACGTGGTTCTCAAACTTTGCCATGTTTCGCCATAGGGAGACTTGTTCAAACACAGATTGCTTGGTACTACCCCAGAGTTTCTGATTCAGAAACTTGAGAATGTGCCTTTGGGATGAAGTTTCAATAGTGCTCCTTGTCTGGAGCCCACATTTGGAGAACGACTGTAGAACAAGAGTACAGTTTAGCAATGGTTTGAGAAAGTGTCAGGGAAATTATCCACATATCATAATTGTTGGAGAATTGTATTAGTATGGAAAGGCTTAGATAAATATTTTTGAAACTATGCACCTTGACTGCTATTTATGACATTAGAGAAACAGTGTTTTACTGTTTTTTTTTTAAAGTGTGGGTAATTTTCAAAAGTAGTAAATAACTACTTTGACTCACTGGCAGTGAGTTTGGTTTTGTTGGATTAGTCATGATAATTCTATCAAGAAGACGAAATAGGCCTGAATTTGGTGTTTAAAATGGTCTTCAGGATTAATTAATTAATTATTTATTATTATAATCCACTGGCATGCGTTGGCAATAGTGCTCTTTGTAGGAGCCTTGCTTTTGAAGAATTATAGAGAGAATGGCATAAAAATAAGGCCTTCCTTTCATAAAGATTTATCATCTCTAAAACTCTATATAGGGTCACTATGAATTAGAATTGACTCAATGTTTCCAGAAAGATAAGTATCTGTGACGGGCCACTAATAGACCTTCATCTTAACCTTGGCCCCACAGATTGTTGAGTTTCCATAAAGCTCCCTAGAATACTGATAAAGAAGGTTTTGTTGATTTTTGGAGATGTTTCTCAGTGAAATAAAAGATAGTGCATATACTCAAGCACAAACTGACCCGAATATCCGCCAAGGCACCTAATTTTACCACAAAAGCTGCATTAAAAATGTGCTGAAAAACTCGGCTCATACACGAGTGTATACGGTATTTCAATGCATATAGAGTGCCTTTAGGAAGGACACAGAATGAAAATCAGAACTTTTGGCTTTCAAACAATGTTTAAAGTTTTATTGATATACAAGTCACATACCATGCAATTCAATGGTTTGATTATATTAAAGAGTAGTGCAATCATCACCACAATCAATTTTAGAATATTTTTTTCATTTTGTATTCATTATTATTAGCTCCCTCGCTCCCCTAGAGAAGCTCTGGGGTCACCATGGTTATGAGTTACACCAGCTTCTCCGTGGGAGAAAGATGAGACTTTCTTATTTATTTATTTATTTTTTAGTTTTTTAGGCATCACTGCCCTCAGGTGGTGGGAGTAGGAGGCCCAGCCTTTGCTCCTGTGAGCTGGAATTGAACCTCCATCCCAGTGGGCCGCAGTCCCGCGCACAACCACTACGCCACCGGGGCTCAGCCAAGATGAGACTTTCTACACCCATAAAAAGTTACCGTCTCTTCATTTCCAGGTTTTGCCCCCTCCCCCAAAGTTACAGTCTCAGGTGGAGGGGTAATGGGGAGCTGATATCAAAAAGAACAAGAAAGTAGAAAATGTTCTGAAAATAATCGTGGTAGCTATTGTATAGCACCACTTGATGTGATTGCATTGAATGGTACGATGCCTGGATTATGTCCTAATAAGATGACTTGAAAAAAAACTTTACAGTCTCAGAAACTCACAAGGACAGTTCTACCCTGTCCTGTAAGATTGCGCTCAGTTGACATCCACTCCATGGCAGTGGGTTTGGTTTGTTTCCCTCCATCCTCAACCTTCCCTGCGGATCCTGGATTTCATATACAGAAAATCATGCAACTCCACCACCCCCAACAATAATAACAAGAAAACACAGGAAAAACCTTACTCCACAAGAAAGTCGAAGATAGTAAAGCCTAGAGCAAATTGAAAGTGGGTCAAAAGAGGAAATTGATAAGATGTTCAAGTTTAACCTAACTATATTGCATGAATTCACTTGCTGATGCGTCCTGTTTGAGGGCAAGGCTGTTTACATCCTTCGTCAATGGTGAGGGAATTCAATGAAGGGTTAATCCCTGTGCAAATGCTGCAAATGGATATAGGACCTTCTCTGTCATCCATAGCTTTCTGCATGCTGGGCACTCCGAATTTAAGCTCTAATTTAATTCTCTCCTCTGATTTTGGATTTTATTATTTACAATCCTTGGTTCACACACACTGGTGTACTTCTTTTGTGTGGACTTAGCTGACATCTCACTTACATGGCTGCTTGTCTGAAAGCAAGTTTTTAAGATTCCACTTGCTAGTCTTTCTGATAGCTGGGCACCATCTGATTTCTTCACCACACTTTGCTATCACAGAGCTCTTCCTAAGGGCAAATACTGAGCAGGGCTACATCATAAGAACTGATTATTTTAGGTGAAGGCTTAAGGTTAAGTAAAATCTCAAAATCAATTCACACATCAATTCACGTATCTAAGGTATATAGATCCTTGTTTCACTTTAATGACAGCATTATCAGCTTTTTGAGAGATAAGTAATCCCCGCTGGCCTCCAAATTTTCTATCTATGTGTACTCACATAAAACACATTTCATTATGTGCCTCTAAGATAGTAATTAAAATAAGAGCTAAAGCTCTAAGAGTAGCATTATTTAAAAAAGAGATTCTGGGAGACTGAGCCCTGGTGGCGTAGTGGTTGTGTGCAGGACTGCAGCCCACAGGGTTGATGGTTCAGGTCCAGCAACAGCTCTCCAGGAGCAAGAATGGGTTTCCTACTCTCACCAGGGCAGTGATGCCAAAAAAAAGAGAGATTCTGGGAATTAACTGAAAGGAAACTAAGGAGAATATGAGGGCCTATCCACTTTTTGTTTATATGGAGCATAATTTGTGGCTCCAATAAATTGTAAGTTCTTACTCATAAATTTAGATCGGGTTCTGTCATATTTCTGTTTTCTCCTTTTTTTCTTTCTTCCTTCTACTTTTCTCTGTTATTGTAAAAATATAAAGAACACATCTTTTGCCAACTCAACATGTGTACAATTCAATTAAATCAATCATGTGCAATTATCTCCCATAGGCACCCCCAAAGTTTTGATCCTCATAAACAAGCAGTCACTGCTACCAAAATGATAACTCTTCTCTATCCCCTGGTCCTTTCATTCCTGATAATCACAATTGGATTCTAATCTCTATACATTTTTTCTATTCTATGTGCTTCATATTAGTGAAATCATATAATATTCATACTTTTGTGCTTGACAATTTTCTGTCTTTTTTATTCCCCCCAGATTGGGCACAATGGGGTGCACTTTTATTCTACTATTATTTTTAAAAATCATTTTATTGGGAGCTTGTACAACACTTATCATAATCCATCCATCCATCGATTGAGTCAAGCTCATTTGTACATTTGTTGCCATCATCATTCTCAAAACATTTGCTTTCTACTTGAGCCCTTGGTATCAGCTCCTCATTTTCCCCTCTCTCCCATTTCCCCCACCCTTATGAACCCTTGATAATTTATAAATTATTATTATTTTGTCATGTCTTACACTGTCAGATGTCTCCCTTCACACACTTCTCTGCTGTCCATCTCCCAGGGAGGGAGTTATCTGTAGATCCTTGTAATTGGTTCCCCCTTTCTACCCCACCTTCCCTCCACCCTCCTGGTATCACCATTCTCACCACTTGTCCTAAAGGGATCATCTGTCCTGGATTCCCTGTGTTTCCATCTCCTATCTGTACCAGTGTACATCCTCTGGTCTAGCCGGATTTGTAAGGTAGAATTGGGATCATGATAATGGGGGGGGGTTGCATTTAAGAGCGAGAGAAAAGTTTCATAATTGCTACACTGCACCCTGAGTGACTCATCCCCTCCCTGTGACCCTTCTGTAAGGATACTAGACTTAGTGCACTTGTTGTGTCAGGAGAAAGGGAGACAAAGGGTGAGAGAGTATTACTACATTCATTGTGAGGTTATATGTGAGAATAAACTTTTATGGACTAGCCCAGGAATAATACCAGAGAAGGAATTTTAAATACGGTGGTGGGGGGGAAGGGAGTAAAGTTTTAAGATATAGTTAATGGTTGCGCTAGCATCAAGCAAACGAAATTCAGGTTGGATTTATTAAAGTGACCAGACATCCTGCTTTTTAACAATTTAACAATGTCCTGTGGTGTTTTAAAATTAAAATAAATATATCACAATACTATTTTTGCATTCTATGAAAATGTTTGTTGCTCCATATAGACCAAATGTTTCATCAAGAACCTCCCCTCCCCGCCCCCAGTCAATGGTGTCCTGCTGAAAATCTGGTCACTTTAATTTAGGTTCAAAAATCGCAAGAAGCATCTTGTCTAGTCACTTCAAAGGACTGACAGAGAGCAAGCTGCTGTCTCCAAAACCAGAAGTTACACTGAGTTGTTTTAGAAAAATAATAATTAATACGATGATGTGAAAAACCAGAAAGAAAGAGAATGAATACAACGTGTGTCAAAATAAACATCCACAAGCCTCCAACTCACTGCCATTGAGCCACTTCCAATTGCTAGCAATCCCATGGGAAAGAGCAGATCTGCACCCTTCGGCTTTCTGCAATGGGATTTGTATACAATAGACAACCCCGTCTTTCTCCCGAGTTGCAGGTAGTGGGTTAGAACCAGTCATTGCAGGGGTTCTCAACCTTCCTAATGCGGTGACCCTTTCACACAGTTCCTCATGTGGTGGTGACCCCCCAACCAGAAAATGATTGTCGTGGCTACTTCATCACGGTCATTTTGCTCCTGTGGCGAATCGGACCACCCCTGTGAAAGGGTCGTTCATGACCCGCAAGTTGAGAACCCCTGACTCACTGTATACTTAGCATCACTACACCACCTTTGCTCCTTGAAGGAGATAATGAGAAATATGCCTTTTAAAATGTCACTATCACCTTAATTACCGATTCAAGACTTAATCTTTAATATGATATGTTTTGATAAACTTAAGTCTGCCCTAAGTTGGGGGCATGTATCCTAAAAGAGGCAAACACGAGCTCTGCTCACTGGCCTTTTAGTTAGCTCTCTGACCTTGTTTGCTAGGTCACAATGGTGATGAAACCTCAAGAGCACGTCTGCTCAATACGTCCATTTATCAGAAATGTAGTGTGGGGAGATCACATGGCATTTAAAAAATAGATGTAAGCCTATCATCAATCCTGTAGCGCAGCCAATCAGATGCAACGTTAGGGGCCAAACGCGTGCACACACAACTGCACTAAGTGCAGCAAAACGGACAAGTTCATACCCATTTTCTGACCTTGATTTTTCCCCCCTCTTTCATGTAAGAAAGGGTATTAAAATGAGTGGGGGAGCTGGACCAAGGAAGAAGCCAAAAACGTATCACTTTCATATGGAATGGGAGATTTTGATACTACTAGCTGGCCTTCAGCTCTAGTCCAGAGTACAACTGTCCCGGAACTTACTTGCAGAGGGAAAGTACAGAAACACGAGAAAATGTGTTACCTCCTTGACTGCATTATTTGGCTCTACTTATTTATGTAAGTCAGCCTTTTCCCACATCAAGATCATTAAGTCCAAGTACTGTTCCCCCATGATGGATCATCATTTAGAAGTGTCCTTGAGGATGTCTGTCAGCAGCTACTGTCTGGACTCTGCGTCCCTGGCTCATTCCATTCAGCGCAAGACATCAAAGTAAACTCAGGTCATGACAGAAAGTGTACATTGTTCATTGTGTTGTGTTGTGCAAGATGGACTCATGCGGTTGTGCAGGTACGTAAACACACATTGTTTCTTTTTTGTTTTGTTTTGGGGGCATCACTGCCCTCTGGTGGTGGGAGTAGGAGGCCCAACCTTGCTGCTGGATTTGAACCTCCAACCCAGTGGGCCGCAGTCCCATGCACAACCACTACGCCACCGGGGCTCAGCCACCGTAAATATACATTGTACACATGGAGAGTTCTCAATGTATTCATGAATGAATGTAATGCATGAGTAATTAAGATAAATAGCTTTTGCATTTTTGTAGTCGATAGATCAATTTGACTTGGCCATTTTATAAGTAGCTCACATGCTGAAAAAGTGTGAGCACCCCTGCTCAAGGGCAAGATCAGAATAGAACAGAAAGCAATGGTAACTGCACCTTTACTCTTGACCCAGCAAGACCAGTTGCAGAGAAAAGAATCTTCAAGGTGGTATATATATTTAGGGCAGAAAATGTCCCCTTCTGTGTTAAGATAAAGGGAAAGTCCAAGTGATGATTCATGTTGTTATTGGTGAGTGTCCGTGCTAGTGAGTTGATTCCAACTTGTAATAACTCCGTGTTACTTAGTCGAATTGCGCCATAGGGTTTCCCAGGCTGTAATCGTTATAGGATCAGAATACCAGGTGAAGTCACTGGGTAGGTGGGTTTCTTTGAATTAAGGCTAACTTTTTCCTTAAAGTTATACTCTTTTCTGATTTCCTATTTTCTTTCTCAAATGGAGACACTCTTATTATTCTGCTCCCAGACTATGAAGTTCCCAAGTTTAGCTTTTCAAGAGCCATGTTAATGACTTTTGCCTTATTGGTGTGACACTGTACTCCAAGATACTTAATAATATTCCTTAAAAGGTAATCCCTTGAAAAGCGTGCACTTCACTCACTTAAAAAAGGAAACATGTCGCCCATAATATCACTGGCTATAAGCAATTGCTGTATTAGGGGACCATGATTTCGTTCAAGCTCATAGCAAGCCTGGGTAGAACAGAAGGGAGCACTCACTGCCCAGGCCTCCTCAGCCTCACAATTGCTGCTATAGATGAGCCTAGTTCTGAAGCCACTCCGTCAGCCCATTGGGTTGAGCGTCTCCCACTTGTTTGCTGACCGTCCATTTTACCAAGCACAGTGTCCTCCAGAGATCGATCCCCTGCTGATACCATGACTAAAGGATGTGGAAAGAAATTTTTACTATCTTTCCTTGTAGGGAACATTCTGACTATGCTTCCAAGACAAATCTGTGCCTTTTTTAGGCAGTCCTTGGTATATATTAGATAGTATTTGCCAACACCATAATAGCATTGTTTTTTCTTTGATGCCCTTTATTCGTTGTCCAGTTTACCATACAGATGAGGTGACTGAACAAAACCATGGCTGGGATTGGGTGTGCTTTAGTCTTGGAAGTGAGATCCTTGGCTTTTGGTTTCAAACACCTTCATGAGATGCTCTGGAGTACACTTGCCCAATGTGACCCGCCATTTGATGGCAGGAGTTTCAACCCCCCAGCCACTCTCAGGGAGAAAGATTCAGCCTGCTGCTTCCAGAAAGATTTCTGGTTCTAGAAACCCAAAGGGGCCATTTCTACTCTGTCTTTTTTTTTGGTATATAAACTTTATTTACCTAAACTCTGACTCTTTACATTGATCTTCCTTTCTCGCCTATCTGAATTAGAACTAGACAATTTTTTTACGAGATTCCTTGTGGTTGTTGATTATGAAAATCACCTTCCAACTGGCTCAAGTATAAATACATTTTATGAGTAAGAAGGTGTTTGGGGTTTTTTTTCAGTTTGTTTGAAAACATTTTCTTTCTGCTTGAACCCTGGCTCTCAGCTCCTTCTAGTATCGCTGTGAGTCAGAATTGATGTGGTGGCAATGAGTACGAGTGTGGGAGTTGATTATGGATCTAAATAAAATTAAATCCTTGACAATTTTAATCTTTTCTCTGTTTATCATAATAGTACTTACTGGTTCAGCAGTGAGGATTTTTCTGGGTTTTTTAAAATCATCTTATTGGGAGCCCTTACAGCTCTTATAACCATCCATATATCCATGATATCATGCACATTTGTACATAGAATGCTATCATCATTTTCTGAACATATTATTTCTGTTTGAGCCCTTGGTATTAGCAACTGGTTTTGTCTGTCCTTCCCCCACCCTCATGAATCCTTGACAGATTATAAATTATTGTTATTTTCATGTCTTACACCGACCACCATCTCCCTTCACCCACATTTCTGCTGTTCTTCCCCTTTGGGTGGTGGTGGTGGTGGTGTTTTCATTGTGATTAATTCCCATTTTTTCCCCTTCTCTCCCAACCTTCCCCCTATCCTCTTGGTATCACTACTCCCATTTCTGCTCCTGAGAGGTTTATCTGTTCTGGATTCTATGAGAGCTCTTATCCGTACCAGTGTGCATGCTCTGGTTTAGCCGCCAGCTTTGTAAGGGAGAGCTGTGGTCATGATAGGGTGGGGTGGGGTGAGGTGGGGTGGGAAAACATGAAAGAACTAGAGGAATATGGTGTGTGTCATTGGTGGTATGCTGCATCCTGGCTGACTCATGCCTTCCTTGTGACCCTTCTGTGAGAGGATGTCCAATTGTTTATAGATGGGTTTGGGGTCAGATTTTTTTCCCATTATGTTAACAGGTAATTCATGCTGAAGGTAATAGTCATTGATGCTCATCAGAAAATCTTCAAGTTCTCTTTCCTTTCTACAAGCAAGGTTGTATCAGCTGCACATCATAGGTGGTTCATGAGTTTTCTCCACTCCTAATGTTGCAATCCTCTGATGGTGTAACTTATTAGCTACAAGTTCACTGCAACTATAAAGTTTATCTAAGACTAACCCCCCCTTATAGGTAAATAGAACCTTTCAAAAGGTTAATTTTTATGTCCCTTTTCTTGAACATTTGTAAGTGTACACAAACCATGGCATTAGCTACCATAATGAATGAACATTTACTAATAGTCTCTTCTTTTATAAATGAATCTATACCATTACACAGGTTTTTTAAAAGAAGGAACATGAGGTAGAAAAAAGAGTGGTAGAACCTTTATCAAAGACTTTCATTTTACACTCACACATCATCATGAATTGTTTGCATTACACTGGGTAAGCTGCTTCAGTTCTCTGACCTTTCCTTTACCCCTCTGTAAAGTGGACATATTAAGATCCTGTTCCCTTCTCTACCCTATGGGCTAATGTAAAGATTAAGTGAAAAGCCATACATACTTTACGGCATTGCTGAACTGTAGGTTATTGCCGTGGTGACAGTGAGTACGAGTGTGTGAGTGCGTGCATGGGAGTTGATTATGGATCTAAGTAAAACTAAATCCTTGACAGTTTTAATCTTTTCTCTGTTGATCATACTACTACTTACTGGTTCAGTTGTGAAAATGTTTCTGTTTATTTTTTAAAATCGTTTTATCGGGGGCCCTTACAGCTCTTATAACCATCCACATATCTGTGATATCACACATTTTTGTGTGACAACTACAGTCAAAGAGGAACAATCCCCCTTTCATTGCTGCCTAAATATGAAGCAAATACTGAGAAACCCACTGTCCTCCACACCCTACAATAATACGAAATCAGATATAATAAGTTGGTGTTTGCATCCTGTCTAGTCATTCCCCAAACAAACAAAAAGCCCAAGCCCCCTGTGATTGAGTCAACTCTGATTCTTAGCTGCGCTATAGAACAGAGTAGACCCTAACCCATAGGTTGTAAATCTTTATGGAAGTAGGCGGCCTCATTTTTCTCTTGTGGAGTGAATGGTGGTTTTGAACCACTGAACGTTCATCTTGGTTCCTACCTCATCATCAAAGAATGGGGTATTAAACATTTTTAAACCTACTGGCAAATTTACCAAAATGATTGTATTATTTTATATTCCCACCAGTAATGTATAAGAGATCAATCTCATTGGTTCCTAGTCTGATCTGGTCTACTGCCCCCTTTTCAGAAAAAAAAACCTCTCTTGTGGCAATGAAAAACTTGCACTGTAGCCCATCATCCAGGATAAAGTGTAGGCATCTGCCTTTGTCATTTCCTGGGGGTGGGTGGTGGGTGTTAGGGTCAGACTGGGAATCGACTAGGAAGAAAGAATAGGTTGTCCACTTCTATTCCCTGAGAAGCCGATGACTACCTGCAGAACACTGTCTGATACAATGTGGGAAGATAGACCCCTTGGGTTTGAAGGCGCTTAAAATATGACTGGAGAAGAGCTGTCTGGCAAAGTTGAGTTGGCCTCTGCCCCAGTGGATGATACTGCCCACTGTTCTACCACCTGACCAACACTTGGCACAGCCATTTACAAGAAAAGTACCTAGTCATTCTAATGATTATGAAGTGGTATTTCTCTGTGGTTTTAATTTGCAGTTTCTTTGTGACCCTTTTTTCCATAGTTTATTTCCCATCCAAATATTTATTATATTTCGGTGATGTATCTGTTAAGATGTTTTCCCAAGTTTTAGTTGTTGTAATTTTTATGACTTTCAAAGTTTTGAAAATATATTCTAGATACAGGCCCTGTATTACATATATACTTTGTAAATATTTCCCCATAGTTTGTGACCCACCTTTTCATTTGTGTAAACATGTCTTCTCTCAGAAGAATGAACATTTTACATTTTGAGTAAAGTCCCATTTACCACTTATTTTCGCTCTACATCATTTGGAGGTCCTGTTTAAGATACTTATGTCCACGTTAACAGCACAAAAGTTTTCTGAGATTAAAAAATAGTTTTTACTCATATTTAGGTCTCTGATCTATTTAAGTTAATGTGTATATAGTATCTGTATATGCGATGTGAATAAAGCATATGTTATATTTGTGTTTGTGAGATGTGACATAGCCCTGTCATCGTTCCATTTTCTTAACAGTTTCTTAACAGTTTAATCCACATATCACACAATTCAATAGTTCAATCATATCAAAAAGAGTTTTACAGTCATTACCACAATCAATTTTAGAGCACTTTCTGCCCCCCTCTGTTAAATCACTTTTAAAATGAGTTCTAGAGAGTGCTCCCTTCCCCTTTCCTACATACATTGTTTGCTCCACCAACTCCCTCACCCTCCATAACTCCCACCCCCCTCCTTCCCCTCCTCTATTAATCCTTGCATCACTTCTTATCACTCACTGTGCCTCTATTCCTTCTGTGCTTCATAAACTGGAAAACCCAACAAAAATAGTCAAAAACAGACAAGAAATAAAGTGGTGTGGCTAAAATTACAGTGGATAATAAAGAAAAGCCACTGTACATATTTAAAAGATCAAGAATTTTTTGTCATGGAACAAACAAGAAATGCTTGTACCTAGAATCTCCTGGGGAAACTGCCAGCAGCTTAATTAGGCTAGATTCTCTGCAGGTAGGTTTTAGGTTCCCACTGTCCTCCATAGCCTTCTATAAATTGGGTGTTTGCAATTTAGATTCTGATAATTTTCCCTTTGCTTTATTTGGATTTTTTTAATTGTCATCTTTAGATCACAAAGGATCTGGCATGCTTCTTCCTCGCTTAGAAGGCTACTTGTTTGAATACAAACCATTAAGTCCCCAGATATTATTCTGATTGGTAGCCGGGTACCATCTACTTTCTTCACCACATTTTGCTATATAGCACCCTTATCTTCAGTAATCAGTTTATGAAGATGAGTATTAAGCAGGGTCATGTTATCAGAACTAACTCTTCTTAGAAGATTGGGGCTCGAGTTCGGTGGGCACCAAGAATCCATCTGCTTGTCCCTGGGATATGTATATCTCGTTTATTTTGGCGGTCATATTATGACAAATTCATACTCCCATAACACCAACTACCCCAACAATAGCAACAAACCAACTAACAGAAAACAAGAAAGAAACAAACAAAAACAAGCCAAGTAAAGGCAGGAAAACAAAAACTCCATCACAACAGAAAAGTAAATCATTGTCAATTATCCCCCGGGGATAGAAGGCGATTGCATTTATAACATCATCAATTTTTCTAACGACCCAGCACTCTGGATACTGTACGTATGAGGAGTCTATGCAAATAGAGTTCCACCGTGAGCTGCAACCCATGAGTTGTTGCTCCACACAGTTTGATGTCCCACTCGATAGAGTTCTGTTCACCTTAACCATCGGGGTTGGTGCCAGGATGAAACTTCCTGTATCAGTTCTTCCAAGATAAACCCCCGTATCCAACAGATAAAAACCTGTCATGTCACTGTGAGGGGAGCCTCGAGGTACTAGATACACAGTGATTCTGGGTCCCTTTTGTTTTGTTTTGTTTTGTTTTAATTTTTTTAGTTGTTTTTTTTTAGTTTTTTTAAGGCATCACTGCCCTCTGGTGGTGGGAGTAGGAGGCCCAGCCTTTGCTCCTGTGAGCTGGAATTGAACCTCCATCCCAGTGGGCTGCAGTCCCGCACACAACCACTACGCCACTGGGGCTCAGTCCTCTGGGTCCCTTTTCATTGGACACCCGCTTCTCCCCAAGGTCCAATGACTGCCACCTCCACAGGTGCTGCCACTCTGCTTCCTCTGCTCTCTGACTACCTCAGTCCTCAGTCCAAGGGGGCAGACAGCTTTGAGGTAGTGCTCTATTCATTCAGCCAGGCCTCTAGGTTAAGTCCTTCTGTTTTGGAGCCTGCAAGGTCAGCATCCAGAGTCATCATGGTGTTTAGTCCATGGCTTATTTTACTGACAGTTGGGTAGAAACGCATTCGTAGTGTCTACCCAAGAACCTCACATGTGGCTCATTGCCCTCCTAGATTTCCTGCACACATTGTTTCCACTTTCTTATACATGCTGAATATCCTATACAAATACAGAATGCAAATTCCAGGAATCTAAAGTAACCAAATCTCTCCCATAATGCTGATACCATGGTCATTATTCATACCCATGATCTTCAAGCAAATATTCCACAGCATTTTGGTATTCAGTATAATGTATCCTATTTTGATGATTAGAAACCTGGCAGTCAGTGTGTGGTTTGCAGTCCTGCATTTATCGAACATTGCCTACCACTGCTCCTTTAAGATAAGCAGAAATTTATTTGAATTGTTTTTTTTTTGTTTTTTGCCCTCTGGTGGTGGGAGTAGGAGGCCCAGACTTTGCTCCTGTGGAGCTGAAATTGAACCTCCATCCCAGTGGGCCACAGTCCCGCGCACAACCACTACATCACCGGGACTCAGCCCTGAATTGTTTTTTAAAAAAAAAATTAGCTTGCGGGACGAAAAATTATAATGTAGTTGTGTTACTTTTCTGGGTTACATGAGGAAAAGCTGTAGACTTAGTGACTTAAAACAACACACATTAATCTACCATTTCCAAGCTGGCTTGGGATCTCACACAGCTGCAAGTGAGATACCACCCAGGGCTCCGGTCTATCTTGGTCTGTCTTGACACATGACTGTTGATGGAGCTGTTTCCAAACTAACTCAGGTTTTTGGCAGATCGGTTTCCTTAGAGTAGTAAAATGGACCTGGTTTCTTACTGGCTGCCTGTCAGAGGCCACCTCTACCTCCTGGTCACATGGCCCCGCCATAGCCTCTTTCAGCCCATGGCCGGCTTGCTCCTTCAAAGGAAGAAAGGAGGAGTGTATTAGCAAGATAGACTCTTACAGAATGTAAACTACCCAAGTGGAGGACACACGAGAGTGCGTCTTCTGATCCGAAGGTGTGGTGCCCCAGAACATTTCAGTATACTGGTACTATTTGGTTCAGAATATTTTTTTTGTTTTCCTGCTCTAAAAACTGGGTGTGGGATTAGGGTTAGGGTTAAGGTATAAAAATTTTTAAAAATATATTAAAAATACAAAACTGGGTGTGTCTTATGGTCAGGTGTATCTTATGGTCCAAAAAATATGGTAATTAATAGAATGATGTAAAGTAATCAAGAAAATGGCATCCATCACCCTTACCATATTCTGTTGGTTAGAAGGAAGTCACTGCCCTACAGGGAAGGTACTCTCAGGAAAGGGATTACATAAAGTTGTGAATTCCAGGAGGCCTCAATCACCTTGGAACTCCCCAGGAGTTCCTTATCTATAGTGCCTTATCTATAGAATTCCTGTACTGGATGGTTACCAAACCTCCAATTTCACAGGCCAATGATTCCCAACATAGATCTCAAATAAGAGACCAAAGCAAATAAACATGTAAAGTAAACAAAAAAGCCACATTCTCTTAAAAATGTATTATGGGCAATTTTGAATATATACAAATGTATATATTCACCTGAGGGCAGTGATGCCTAAAAAAAAAATGTAGAACCGTGTAATGTTATCTGTTACACAACCTCCACTAACCCAGTCTTGCCCTATTTATACCTCCATCTGCTTTTTCTGTCTGAATTTTTTTGTGTGCATCTGAATTATTTGAAACAAAGTTCTAGATTTCCTCTTATTCAGGCCACAAGTATTTTTGAAAATATGTCTGAAACAATAAGGACTATTCTTGTAAACATAACTACTTTATCATTTTACTCCCAAAGTTACACCAATTTTTTGATATAGCCAAATTTCCAGTATTTCATTTCCCAACTGTCTTATAGATTGTTCAAACTCAAATCCAAATAATGCCCACATATTACAATTGGTTACATATGGTTTAATCTTTCTAAAATCTATATGTCTCTCATCCATCTCTCTCTTTTTTTCCTTCAAGTCTATTTGTTTAAGACACTGGGTCCTTTTACTTTTTCCGGGAGTCTGAAAATTGCTGACACACAGAAATTTTTAAAAACGAGCTTATTCCAAAATCAACTCCACAAATACTCTTCAAAGCATTACTAAATGGTCCTTTTCTCAGTAATTATGCCATCTTTCCTTACTTTTCTTTTCTCCCTGCTTCCTGAATTCATTTATGTTGATCACCTCTGAATCAATAACAAAAAGTTCTGTAAAACTGCCATCTGCTTTCCCCTGGGGTTTATATCTTAAAACAAAATTTCCTCAATTGAATTCAAATTGAATAAGAGAATTGAAACCAAGGATTCCTCATTAGACAGTTTGTTATTTCAAAGCATTTTCTATTTACTGTGCCTTAGTTAGAATACAGTATAATCTTGTGAAGGCAATTTTGTTGGTTCAAAATGGTGCATAATTGGAAATAATTGCAATTCCCTGACTTAAAGTCTCCAGGTTTTTTATTGTTAGAGAAATTTAATTTATTAGAAACACTGTACAATCTGAATCTATTAATATAGCATTGCTTTTTCCCTTATGTTCCAAATTAATAAGGTTGTACTGAATCAAGAAATAATCACAATTTAAAACCTTAGCCTTGGAACTAATTTAACAGAAGCTGGTAACAATGTATTTCTTTTAAAAATGTATTTTTATAGAACCAATCTAAGATATGCATGTGGTTTAAAAACCCACAGGGCTCTCAGGCTTATAAAGAAAATTAGCAATCCCTTCCCTCACCCCTGATTCTTGTTCTCTGCAGGCACCCCGTGACAATCAGCTTGCTAACATGTTGACAGCTCTCATCCATTGACAGTGCCTGCTGGTGTTCTGTGCTCTTGAAGGTTGACACCCTTTGAACTCTTCCTGCAGTTTTGGGGAGGAGGCAGAGCTCAATCTATGTGTTCAGTTCACCATGTTTGACTGGTAGCTCGCATATTCCTTTTTGAAGAACACTACCATGCCCACTTGTGTCTCCTTCCTTCTTCTCCACGCAAGAACCAGTCTCTGTGTGGTTTGTATCTGTGGAGAAGAGGTGGCAGGGGAGAGCACTAGGAGATGAGAAACGAATTGTTTCTTCTATCACTCATCCTTTTGGGGAGTCTGTTCTTGAATTTTCACTTTCTTTCTTTGATGATTCAGAAAGACGTAAGAATAAAAGTTGGTGAAATATCTAGCAATTTCCAACAAATGTCACAGGCATCACCCAGCCAATGAAGACGAGGGCACAATAGAGCTGCAGTTCTCCTTTCCCACTCTAGGCTGAAAAGAATTCTCTGACCTGCTTCATGCACCAGAATCATGTTGTTTCTCCACTCACACTGATCTTCCCCCCTGGACTTGGGCCTGGTTCAGCTGGACGGCTGTCCTCCAGTTTCCAGGGTGGTCTCTAGGAGAAGTGTCTCCCTATTCCTTAAGAAATGATGCTGCCTAGAGGACCACTGTGAAAATGTCTGCTGTGCTCCAGACATATGCCACTGTGAAAATGTCTGCTGTGTTCTTGACCTTCTTAACCTTTCTAAAAACAACTATGCCCCTGACATGCAACTATTGAACCTGCCTTCCCTTCCTTTGGTCCAGTATCTTAGGATACCAAAGAGGTTAGGGGAGGGACCTTTCCATCATAGTTGGCTAATAAATGGTCAACCGCGAGTTGTCAGAGAAGGAAGAAGTCCCCAATTATAGTGTTTGCCAAGTTTTGGGGTCTAAATGTTTCCACGATGGCTGATTTCAGGCTACCCCAGGTGACTTGGAGTTGGGAAGATTCTAGCATACCACTGTGCAGGGGGCAGGGCTGGGTCGTCATTCAGCATGCCCAGACTCAAGAATGAAGCCTTTTGTCTTTTCCATTGAGTCTCTCAGTTCTCCCTGCCTCGATATCCCTGCTGGACTGTCTCTGCTGACCCTGTGTTTAATCTCTGGTCACTTTGAATCTCCTGGCTCAGGAAACTCCATGTGCTGTTTGTCTTTTGTATTGGCTGAAAGTGTGTTTTCTGGTTCCACTTTAGTTTTGTTTTGCTCTCTTTTGATGTTCTCAAAAGAACCTCTTTAAAAATTAATTTCACGAACTAATATGAAACTGACAGGATGCAAGACACTTCTTACCCAGGTAAACTTTCTTAATGGTGCTACACCCATGGAAGAATCAGGTAACTTGGATTCCTTTCTTTTGGCTGCTCTGTTGACAAGGTTTTCTCTCTTCCCCAGCTGACCGACCTGTGAGAGTGTATGCCGACGGAATATTTGACCTCTTCCATTCTGGCCATGCAAGGGCACTTATGCAAGCCAAAACACTCTTCCCCAACAGCTACTTACTGGTGGGAGGTAAGACATGCATCCAGAAAATTTCTTATAGTTTTAAAATCTCATGTTGTTAATGCCTCCAAGTCAGCCCCGACTGACTCACGTATTTGCTGCCTGACATTTAAAATGACATTTAAAGATCCATAAGGGAAAATAGACCAGTCTTCTCTGGAGAGGGAGAGACGAACATCACCACCGAGGGAGAATGTTTCATGTTTCCCATTAGTGCCTTTCTCCTTGAGCTTAACGCATGATCCAATTTCTGTTTCTAAATGCGTCAGGGAGGTTAGACAAGCAATAGTATTCCGACTTCAACTCTTGAAGAGCTGAAGGGATTCAGGATGATTAGGAGCCAAGAAGGCCGTGGTCTATATCCTTGCTGTGCCTTTCAATCCTTAGACTGATGCTGTCTCAATCAAACCCAACCGACTGCCAGCAAAGTCAACACTGACTCAGAGCCACCCTAAAGAACAGAGGAGAACTGCCCTTGTGGGTTTCCATGGGCGCCAGTCTTTATGGGAGCAGAAAGTCTCATCTGTCTCTCAGAGAGCGGCTGGAGGATGCAAACTCCCAACCTTGGAGTTAGCCCAACACAACCTACTACACCAACAAGGCTGCATTGTGCTAACAGTAGTAACTTATACCACTCCTAATTAGTCAAGTTTATGCACATTGTTGCATTAAAGAAACAGAGATTTAGCCAAGATTTAGAAAAATCTTGGCTCATCATGACAGGACTGCCTTCATCAACTTGTGGAGATGAAGCGTAGTTAGATGTGAATTAAAACTTTTCTTCCTCAGAAGACCTGCATATTTCAGTTTGGGTGAGTGGAGTGGAGTCTTGTTCGTTTCTGGAAGCAGCATGTCCATCTACCATAATGAGTTTGGGTGGTGCCACGTGAACTAGACACCATCACCCCTCAGCTCCACTTGACCTGGACTGGAAAATCTTTGCTTGACTGAGCCCTAGGACCTGGAGACTGATCTCAGGCTAAGGGGACCCCAGGGAGACTCCGGCAGGGTTCAGCCTTTGGTGATTTTGGTGATGCACATTTGGGGGTGGCTCGGTGCAGATGAGGAGCCCTGGTGCAGTGGTTAAGCGTAGGGCTGCTAACCCAAATGTGGACAGTTTGAACCTACCAGCAGGAGAAAGATAAGGCTGTCTGCTTCCTTAGAGATGTACAGCCTCCCCGAACCCCTCAGAAACAGCTCAGCTCTGTCCTGTAGGATCGCTGGGTGTCAAAATGGCCATCAGTGGCAGCGGGTTGCAGCCAGGATCCTGTGTTAGAGTGTCAGAAGTCTGATCAGAAGAAATGTTCAACTTTCCGTACATTCTAGTAAATTGAAGAAGGCACTAGATTCATGTCAACAGCTCTCCATTTCAAAATACCACCATGATTTCACTGCTTCATATACTTATTCCTTTATTTAACGCATACTTACTGAGTTCCTACTATGTGCAAGGCAGTAGGATTGCAGCTAAGAGTAAATCAGCCTGCCCTCTTAGCCGACTAAACTAGTAAACATAGAGTAGTGGCACTATGAGGAAATATGCTCAGGGACTTCCAAGAATATGTGGGGAAAGAGACGACAACTAGATGGTGCTTGGCTAATTCTACGAACTGCCCTGAAAAGGATGTTAGAAGATCTTAGATAAAGTGGGAGGAACATGTGGAACAGAACTCAAAATCCCAAGAAAGATCTGGCTTCCTGGTTGGATAGAGATTGATGGAACGAGCCCTCAAGATTATAGTCCGAACGCTTCAGGTCTGCAACTGAACTCTCATCAGACTTAGAATAATTCATGACGTAAGCTCAAAAGAGCAGCCTTTGCACCAGCACAGAGTTCAGAGGGTTAAGAAAGAAGGCCGAAGCAGAGGGAGGACGTGGGACACGTGAGGGGGCCTTGAGGGGATTGCATGCAGTGGTTGGGCTGAATCAGACTACTCCAGAATGATGGAATGTTAAACTATCATCTGCTTGGTGAGTCTTCACCTAATTCACAATAAAAAGTCCAAAAAAAATGTAATGGAATTTTTTCCCAAGAATTTTGTGAAGTCCCTTCTTCAAACAGAGCATGATAAGAGAATGGTGGGATGGGCAAAGGAGAAATGGTTTTGATAGGAAGGCCCAGGGAGCCCTTTCTTCTGAGGGAGCCTGTGTACAGAAACACTGTGTAAGGGAAGGTATCCAAAAGCCAAGGCATAACCTGTTCCTTATGCGACATTTCTCTTTGCAGTCAAAAGAATAATGTGGGTGCAAGGGACAAAGACGTGGCTGCTATATTATTTTATGGATTTGAATATTTTCGAATTGATTTTATTTTGTTAGTGGTATTATTGTTTCATAAAGGCACAGATGCTTTAATATTTAGAGTAATACAGAAAGGAATCTGAAATCAAGAATTTGAGGAGAATAGAAGGAGAACAACTCAAGCAAGAAATCTTAAATATCTGAACAACCATGGTAAAGGGGACCAGAGAGTCACTCAGAAATGCTGGAAACATACTGCTTCGTGAAAAGGCAGGAGTAAACTTTTTCCTGCCTTGAGTTCTTAATACCCCAGATCACAAAAATAATTTCCTCTTATTATTGTCAATGAAATAATTTAAAATAATCTATCAAGGGATAGTTTGTTCCTGCTTCAAATGTGTTGACAGCACTGGATTAGAAATAACCTGATCAAGGCTGAGCCCCAGTGGCGTAGTGGTTGTAGGCAGGACTGCGGCCCACTGGGATGGAGGTTCGATTCCAGCTCCATGGAGAAAAGGCTGGGCCTCCTACTCCCACCACCTGAGGGCAGTGATGCCCCCCCCCCAAAAAAAAAAAAGAAATAACCTGATCAGCAAAAGGATTTCTTTCTAAGTCATCAGAACAACTTGTTTTTTTCCCCCTTTGGAGGGCAATATAACCAAGGGTCTGGTGATGTAGTGGTTACTCACTGGGCTGCTAACTGCAAGGTTAACCATTCAAAACTACCTGTGAGTCCAAGGGAAAAAGATGGGGTTTTTTGCTCCTGTAAAGAGTTTCAGACTCAGAAACCCACAGGAGCAGTTCTGTCCTATCCTCTAGGGTCACTATGAATTGGAATCAACTTGATGTCATTGGAAAGGAACATAACCAAGGTATTTTCCCAAGACTTACCAAATGACTCTGGATTATGACTCTTGCTTGTGCTGTCATTGTTACTAGAAAACGACTTATTCAAACAGATACATGCAAAAAGTGTTGGAAAAGAGGAACATTTGTAAATTGATAATACCATTGCCAATACAATAATTTTTGATATAATGCTTTGATCATGTGCTTTAAATATTTAAAAAAACAAAGCCTTGGGCTGCAGTTTCACTTTATTAATTGTACAGTGTACTGTACAGTGTACAGTAATTGACAAGCCAGACCTCATTGTCAAGTCTAATTAAAAATCTGGAAACCTAGGGGAAAAATAAAAATATGACTTCACTTTTCAAGTCAAATAATGTGTTTCAAGGAGTTTTATCAAAATCAATGAGATGTACATTACAGAATGCATCATATAAAATAGAATCAGTCAACATTAAAATCACATAGACTTAATATAGTAGGTTATAAACAAAGCAATAAATCATTATGCTTCATTTGTAGTAGTACAGTATAATTTATATCAAAAGCATATTCTTCATTCTCAAACTATTAGCTGGTGTCAGATTATAGTGTTTGGCTTTGGGGAATAATTAAATTCAAATATAAAAATCAGGAATGACAATGATCTTTATTTGATATCACAGTTAAACTTTTCATACGTTCAGTAATAGGAAAGAGCACAAATGAAATTAATTTTTTTTTGTTTTTTTTTGTGGGCATCACTGCCTCTGGTGGTTGTGGGCGCTACCCAGTGCCACTCCTAAGAGCCACTGCTGGATTTGAACCGGCAAGCCCGCAGACTGCAGTCCCACACTCAACCACTTATGCCACCAGGGCTCAGCCTCCCAAATGAGATTAACTTAAAAGACACTGAGACTACAGTTCCACCTCATACATGCATGGGCTCATTCCAAACAAAGCATGTGTTCTGTGACCAATGACTGATCACAGACAAGTTTTCTTAGTACTACACTTGTCTTACTTCTGTTAGCCTACTGTCCAAACCAAATCTGTTTCCATAGAGTTGATTACAACTAAGATCATTCAAGCCTGTAAGGGAATACATTGCCTCACCTGTCTCCCATGGAGCATCTGGTAGCTTTGAACCACCACCATTGTGGTTTGCTGTCCAGCATGGTGTGGGGGCCAGCAAAAAGAAAAATCACAACCCACAAATAAAGTTCTTCATAAATGGCTTTGTGGTACTCCTATTAACATGATTGACCACTACTCTCTGGTCCTAGGGATTAACATTTAATTCTCATAACTTCAACATATATTAAAGATGAAGCAACTAAGACTTGAAGAATTTGAATAGCTTCCTGAGTAAGAAGTAATCAAGTTGGAATTAGACCCAAGTCTGTTGAGCTCCAAAGTTCAACCCCGACATTATAAGGTTCTCTATCTTGAGCCCAGTGAGCAGCAGCATGAGCTGCTGGATAGTTCATTGAATTCATCCATGAGAACCACGTCTCCGAGTCCTCCATCTGGTTGTCACAGGGCATTTGCCAAGACTCCAGAACAACAGTGCTGCATTGGGCGTAATTAATGTTTAGACAATAACTGATCAGCTGCTTCTTGAGGTCACTCCTGGGACATGAAAATAGGACCCTGTATTGGCATCGACAGGATGTTTGTTTTCTTCGTGTTCTGTCGGGAGGCCATTTTCTCAGTCATCTAGAAGTTATATCACATCACTCAGGTGCGAGTTCCAAAGGGGGAATGATATGGACACTAGAAGGCTTGTGCTATTTAAAATAGAAAATGGATTGAAAATCCATTTCTGCTCAATATGATTTTGAGGTCATATTTTACTAAAGTTCTAAAAGAACCCTTTAAAAGCTTACATCAATTTTAAAATTGCATAGCTTGGCCCATAAATAATTCCCCTCTGAATTCAAAAGCAAATGAAGCCAGTGAATCAGTGCACAGTCATGATGGCTTTTCTTCGTTCGTGTACACCCCACTGCTGGGTGCAATGAGGGATTCCGACAGACAGGAAACGCAATTTGTTCATGATATGCTGCAGAGGTTTTCAAACACTGTGTGCATCATGGTAATCCCTTGAAGCTTGTCAAATAGCTCCCTGGGCCCCACTCCAGATCCATTGAAGCAAAATTTCAGGGAGTGGTGCCCGGTCATCTTTACAGTCAACAAGCTCCTTATGTGTTTCTGATACTCATCGAAGTGTTTGAACTCGCCATCTGGTTGATGGTGTGTTGGTAACGCAGTGCTATAATAGAAAATGTCTCAGGAAATATGTATAAGAGAATTATGCCTAAATATGTATAACTCCAGACATATGAGGGGGCTTTAAAAAGTTTATGGGAAATTTTTATTCTCCCTTAATTCCATCTTCCACAAACTTTTTGAAGCCCCCTCATATCATTTTCTTGCTTGCACAGATGCTGTTAAAATATGACTACAGTTAACCACAGGTGTGTTATTATGTTTTTTTTGGTATCACTGCTCTCCGGTGGTGGGAGTAGAAGGCCCAGCCCCACTGCTGGAATTGAACCTCCGTCCCAGTGGGCCGCAGTCCCATGCACAACCACTACGCCACCGGGGCTCAGCCCCAGGTGTGTTATTTTAAATAGTAAGCATTTATTGAGCATCCGTGTGTGTCAGGCCTTCTTAGTTAATTCAACAGATCTATTGACCAGGTACTATGTATCAGTGAGTGAAATATCCACTAGCCCTTACTCTCAGGGAGCTTACACTTTAGGAGACTAATTTCAATAATCAACACAATTAATTAAGATACTTCTGTCATGGTGAGCGCCATGCCAAGAAGGAAAGTAAAGAAATGGCGGGGGTAGCATTGCAAGTTAGAATAAGGTGGTCAGGGAAGACCCTTCCTTGGAGAGGAGAAGAGTCTAAGATCTAGAGATAGTTGGAGTACACCTGTTCAGGCTCAGGAAGAACAGCCTGGCTCAATCTGGAGTACAAAGGCCTGGACACAGTAGGAGATGTAATCAGAGTGCCAAGGAGGGGCCAAAGTATAAGTCTTGTAAGGTCTTGGAGGCTGGAGTTGTATGTTTCACAGGAGCCTTGCAGGTTTCTGGAGGAATTTTGGTTTTTATCTGAGGAATATAGGAAGGGCTCTGAGCCCAGGAATGACATGATCTGACAGATTCTAACAGGATGACTCTGGTCCATGAGAATGGGTTATTGAGGGATGGGCAGGGCTATCAGGAGATCAGAGAGGATACCACAGCAGAAGTCCATGAAAGAGATGGTGAGTGGTACATTTTGAAGGCAACTCCAGCAGTTTTTGCTAATGAATGGAACACAGAGTTTAGGAAAACAGAGAAGAAAATGATGACTTCAAAACTTGGGGCTGAGTAATGGAATTACATGGCCATTTATGAAGATGAGAAAGACTATAGAAGTACAGGTTTGGGAGAAGCAATAAAATGTTTGTGGGGTTGAAAGTATTGGTCTGTACTCATTTGGAGCAAAGGTGAAAGAAGGAAACTAAAGACTCAAAGGAGAAACTGGTCTCCAGGACTAATAGTGTTTATGGACCATGGCCTCATCTACCCTGAGGCCATGAGAACTAGATGGTGCCTGGCTACTGCTACCAACCATCTGCTCAAGGCCACAAGAGAAAGGAAAGAAAATGTGCGGTAGAACCCCGAATTCTTTTTTTTCTTCAAAAATCCAGACTTTCTTCTTCTTTTTAAACAAAGATGGCACCAAAGGCAAAGAAGGAAGCTCTTGTCCCTCCCCAAATGGAAGCCGAAGCAAAGGCATTAAAGGCCAAGAAAGCTGGGCTGAAAGCTGTCCCACAGTGAAGAAGAAGAAGGGGGAGGAGGAGGAGGAGGAGGAAGAAGAAGACCTGCATGTCACCCACTTTCCGGCAGCCCAAGACCCCGTGGCTAAGAAGGCAGCCCAAATACCCTGGGAAGAGCACCTCAAGAGAAACAATCTTGACCACAATACATCATCAAGTTCCCCTTGACCACAGAGTCTGCCATGAAGAAAATCAAAGACAACAACACACCTATTCACTGTGGCTGTCAAGGCCAACAAGCACCAGATTAAACAGGCTGTGAAGAAGCTCTAGGACATTGACAAAGGTAAGGTCAACACTTTGATCAGACCTGACGGCTAGGAGAAGACATGTTTCACTGGCTCCTGACTATGACGCTTTAGATGTTGCCAACAAAGTCGGAATCATCTAAACAGATGCAGCTGGTTCATGCTAAATATAAACTTTTTCAATTAAAAAAAAAATACCCAGATTTACTGGACTAGTTGAGAGTGGAGCAAATGTCCCTGAGACTCTTTCTCTGAGCTACTCATTAACTTTGAATTGAAACTAACTGCCCCCCCCCACTGAAATCACCATGCAGTTAAATAACAAATTGACTCACAAGACAAAGAATATCACCCACAGGTCCTGTCTTAGGCTGTAGAAATAAAGGCTCTGTCTTAGACTTTAGAGACATAAAACCAGGGAAGCTTATATATATGTGTAAGAGAGTCCATGCATGCACACATGGACCACACTTAGGAGAACGATCTAGCATAAGAATTCAGACATCAAAGAACCCAGCCCTTTTAATTCCTCTCTTTTCTTTCTTCCCTGTCTGTTCATTTTATTTTGTTTTCGAAATGTCTGATGAGTAATTCTCACTAAATGTTAGGGAACAAAAGATATGAAAGTCACATCAGGTTACGTGGAGAATACTTTTTAATAAAAGCAGTACTAAAAGGAATTCCTGAGTTGCTGGTGGATTTCAGCTTGCTTCACTTTCCTGCTCCTTTGTCCATGGTTTGAGTGTTTGTGTTTTTCATGGGAGTTTGATTATGTTAAGCACTCCGCAAGAAGACTATGCTCCCTTCATCTTTCTGAAGAAGCCAGGCCTGCACCCTTGTGGTTATGATCGGGATCTGGGCCAGGAATAGCATTGAACACATTTGCCTATTTCAGTTTGCAGCGATGAGCTCACCCACAAATTCAAAGGTTTCACCGTGATGAACGAAGCAGAAAGATACGAAGCTCTCAGACACTGCCGCTATGTGGATGAAGTCATCCGAGATGCCCCATGGACACTCACACCAGAGTTTCTGGAAAAACACAAGGTAGGTTCTCTAAGTAGCACGAGGGGGAGTCTAGGTCCCACAGTCTACTCTACAGAAACCCTGACGCCTCTTCAAGTTCTGTAAGGAGGCAACCTCATGCTGCTTGATGCAGTGTCCTTCTTCTACCCATGCCTGGGGATGGAAGGCCTTTCCCTTCTCCCATCGTGAGCACAGAAGGTGAGTCACCTAGGTCTAACTGCTCCCTGGAGCTCTCCCCAGCCTTGGGGCCTCACTTAACCTCCCCTGCCAAGTGCGGTGATACTAACCTCTTCCTCGGGGGCTGTTTGGAGGATCAGAGAGAAAATCTAAGCAAAGCACATGAAACATCAGCCCCATATCGAGAGTTTTAATAATGTTAACCGCCGTCATTAGCACCCCCATCATTATCGGTACTCATATAGAGTCACTGGCAGCATTTTTCATGTAAAAAATGAAGACACATTTTAGCCAGAAGGTCAGGGTCATCCTTTAAGGAACCAATCGTCTATCTCTGCTTGTGTCACCCTGGGAAGCAGCTTATACTGACATAAGATTTTTATTAGTTGAAAACATGTTAAATTCTTTTGATCTGCATCAAATTATGTGCTTTGTGTCTCCCAACCAGTCCCACATTAGGAGCTATTCTTTCCTTTTATAAGCAGTACAAAAAAAATAAGATTAAGCTGTTCTAAGAGTTTTCTTTTCTATTTTTAAATTCCCGATGCAGAAGAGAATAGAGAACACTGATAAATGTGCCTGGATAATAGCAGAGGAGACAATTTCCCAGTAAGAATGAAAAGGAAGAGGAAAAACTACAATATGATTTGCATCTAGCAATCACCAACACATTTTTACTAAGCACCTATTGTATACGCAATGTGTGTGAGGCATGATGGGAGATGCTAATAGCAACATGATGGCTCTCATTTCTTATCTGTTTACCATGTGCCCAGCACTGTGCTAAATGCCTATTATATGATCACATTCAACCTCATAGCTACCCTGAGAAATAACTGTTATTGTTGTTATACAATAGAATAGAGGAGGGACTAAGTTTCAGTCGTAAGAATAGGATGAATAAGGATGATAATTACCATTTATTGAGTACTTATTGTTAACCAGTTATTATTTTAAGCCCCTTGGAATATATTTTATAGTTTAATCCAGTGGTTCTCAACTGGATGTGAGATTGCCCCCCAGAGGACATTTGGCATTGTCTAGAGACATTTTTGGTTGTCACAACTAGAGAGCTGCTACTGGCATCTAGTGGGTAAAGGCCAGGGGTGCTACTTATCATGCACAAGATAGACCCCACTCAGAAGAATTATCCAGCCCCAAATGTTTCTCGTTCCAATGCTAAGGAACTCTGCTTGAATCCCTACCCCAAGTTACGAGCTAGAGAATGAGGAAGTAGTGGGGCAGGACTCCTACCAGGCGCTGTAAACTGCTATTATCCATCACCCCTCAAAGAGTGAAGTCTCATTATAAAAGGTTTTGAAAGCTAGTCGAAGAATCTTTATTTGATGTAGGAGGTAACAGGGAACTAGTAGCGATCAACAGGCACAAGGATGACAAGGAGGAGGCTCTCTTTAAGGAGGACTCTACACGGCTGGATGACTCAGAGGGGAGAGAGCCTGCAGGGAAGAAGGTCAGATGCAAGCTGGTGTAGATAATATGGGTGACAGGGGAAGTCACACACACACACACACCAGTGGAACTTGTGGCCAACCAGGCTATGGAGAGAAGTAAGAAAGAAAGGTAATTTCCAAGGTTTGAGGTTAAAGAAAAGTGGAGGTGGGATGAGGCCTGGTGGTGTAGTGGTTGTGCATGGGACTGCGGTCCACTAGTTTGGAGGTTCAAATCCAGCAGCAAGGCTAGGCCTCCTACTCCCACCACCAGAGGGCAGTGATGTCCCTCCCCCCCCCCCAAAAAAAAAGTGGAGGTATCCTTGGCAGGGAGCACCAGTTTTCAGAAAGATGAACTCAAGTCTGGACAGATTGTCTTTAAAGTGACAGCAGATGTGGTGACTGAGGAAAGGGCTGCAGCTGGAGGTGGGAGAGCCTGGGTTGGATCCCCAGCAGCTCCTCCTCTTCCCCAAACCACTAATAAGCGGTGTGACTTTGGACAGCTATAACCACATTTCTGGTTTCAGCAGTCTTATGTCTCATCCCCTCCCAAATAATACATGCCCTACCTACCTCACAAGGTGAAAAAATCAAATACAAGAGATACACAGTTTGTTATCACAGTATAAAATATGATCTAAATGTCAACGCTTATTTCCATCAGTGGAATGGGAAGTGGAGATTCAGGTTCCTCGTCCTAGGCGAGGTGTTTAAAATCTGAAGACTGACCGAATTCTCTGTAGGAGAAAGTTTACTAGAAGGCTGCTGTCCGAGGTAGGAGAAGAAAGAGGGACCAGCAAAAGAACAGACCCAAATCTTTCATTTTCTAGCTCCCATTAACTCATGGAAATGTAGACAGTGGACTCTACCTTTCAGGCAGATTTAGACCCACAATATATATTTCGTGTACCAATGCCTTATTTTTAAAAGACACGATTGGGGGCATCAAACCGGTTGCCCTCAAATTTATTCCAGTTCATTGAATTCCATCCCAGTGGTGACGCCATTCTTCTCTCTTAACAGATTGACTTTGTGGCCCACGATGATATCCCATATTCTTCAGCTGGCTCTGATGATGTCTACAAGCATATCAAGGAAGCAGGTAAATTCCCCTGTGCTCATATTAAGAGACATACCCTAGAACTGCAGCAGATACACCCAGGGCATTGGGATTTTGGGTGTCTTCCAAGAAGCTTCTACAAGCTTCTGTTGACATGGGTCAGGCACCATTTGGGCATTGAGGTTTGAGGCTTGATTCTGGAGTTCATTAGATATAAACCACAGGCCCCATATTGTTTAGAAGGCAATCCTTTTCCTTATCTACCGTTGATTAAGTCTTCACAATGAAATCATTTACTATTCCCCAGAATGGTTCTTTCAGAAGACAGATAGCTGCCTAACAAATTGTCTGGTCCTTGCCTCCAAAGTCTGCCTTAACACATTCCTAGTGTCGTCTTGTCCTGGTATGGATAGTAAGATGCTCAGGTACCCCACATGGCAGCAGAAATCAAATGGATAAGCATTTTCAGAATTAAGTCAAATATTTCCTTTCTGAAACCCAGAAGTGATGTACTGTGAAGCAGATGTGGTGCCTGAGTTGATGGAAGCTGACACCTTGGTCACTAAACATTCCTGTTCAGGTCAGAGTTGAAGGAAAGGATGAGCTGGAATTGATATTTAGCTAAAGTGGAAGAACATCTTGTACGGCTTGATTTCTCTTCTGATCTTTCACTGGACACCATCCCTCTCATCTCTAGAAACTGTGTGTATGGCCATACATACGTCCCTCAGTTCAGCTCAACTCACTGCCGTCGAGTCGATTTCAACTCACAGCAACCCCGTAAGACATGGAACTGCCCGTGTGCATTTCTGAGACTATAACTCTTTCCAGAAGTAGAAAGTCTCGTCTTTCTCCCAGGTAGCAGCTGGTGGTTTCAAACTGCTGACCTTCAGGTTAGCGGCACACTGTGTAACTCGCCACGCCACCAGGACTCCACATACCTCCACAGGCGTATTCAACTGCCATTTGGTGTGGCACAGATCCATGGTCCAGTAGTTAGTTTCCATTTACATGTCTTGGGGACATCACGAAGGCTGAATGCCCCTTATACTCAAGCTGACCCCTCCTTAATGATCTGAGCCAGCTTCCTCCATTCCTAGGGGATCAGTGGAGCTCCCCCCACCCATCACCCCTCACCTTCTTCCTTTGCTTGCTGCTCATGTACTTTCAGACTCCTGTGGAAGGAAGAGTTCCCAAGGGTCACATCCTCTCCTAGAAACCTTGTGGGGGGTCTCAAGATCTGCTCGGCCATGTCTCCCTCATTGTAGCCTTTTGACCTCCACCACCTCCTCTCTCTCTTCTCCATTCACCTTTCCCTTTAGTCCGGCCTGGGCTTAACCTCTGCTGCCAGATCCCTTTCCCTTAACCTCTGCTGCCAGATCCCTTTCCCTAGGGTGATCCTCCCAGCAGACATGTTGGGTTTCAGTCTCAGCTACCTTTGATGTTCCACCAGAGCAGCAGTTCTCAACCTGTGGGTCTCGACCCCTTTGGGGGTCGACCAACCCTTTCACAGAAGTTGCCTAGTATATCCTGCACATCAGATATTTATATTATGATTCTTAACAGTAGCAAAATGACAATGAAGAAGTAGCAACAAAAATAATGTTATGGTTGGGGGCCACCACAACATGAGGCACGGTATTAAAGGGTCATGGCATTAGGAAGGTTGAGAACCACTGGGCTAGAGGGTTGTCAGGAACCTTTTAAATGTCCTCTACAATCTATAGGAGAGCAAGGGAAACATGAACAGTGGGAAGGCAGAGTCAGGAATACTCTTCTGTGCTTTCTCGTATTGGTGATTTCCTCCCCCAAACTCCTGTTGGGAAATAGGGTTCAAGTTCCTTGGTTTTGGGTTTTGGAAAGAGGTTTTGCTCCTGAGTCAGGGAAAGAGCCAGGTCTCACTCACATCCCCTCAATTTTGCTACTCACTCCCTGATCTCTCATCCACTCCTTCCCTCAATGCTAGAAAGAGCTTCCTTGGGGGTCCGGAGCAACGGCTACAAACGGGAGCTGGAAGTCTTGTTTCCATTGTATTTCTCAGGAATTTTGAGGAAGGAAGTCCCAGATCTGGACTGGTTGCTGAGGGCTGCTTTGGCCAAGCGGGTTTGGGTGGGGGAGCAGGCAAACAACTAGCTGAGGCATCCGCTCCAAGTAGATGGGCTATGGGGTGATTAATATAGTTTGAACTCTTTGTAAAATCGGACCTGTGAGTCCACGGCTCCTTCCATACAGTGGTCATCAAGAGCTGGTGTAAACCAGTGCTTACCACACTGTCATAGACCTACAGATTACTTGGGCGGTGGGGGTGGGGGCTTGTTGAATGCAGATTCATTTTGGTAAGTCCCATGGATCCTGAGATTCCCATTTTTTAGCAAACTCCCAGGTTGTTAGATGCTGCGGGATCACAGACCTCACTTAGAGTAAACCCAAACCAAACTTGGAATGTGACATTGTGCTCCCTAAAATCAGGAAAATAACTTCTTAGATCACCAGGGGCCACTCACACAGATAAAAAAAATCTTCTGCTGAATTGATGATGCCTTGGTGACCCTGAAGGACAGGGTAGAGCTGTCCCTGTGACTCTTTTGTTTTGTTTTGTTTTTTGGGGGGGGGGCATCACTGCCCTCTGGTGGTGGGAGTAGGAAGCCCAGCCTTTTCTCCCGTGGAGCTGGAATTGAACCTCCATCCCAGTGGGCCACAGTCCTGCGCACAACCACTACGCCACCAGGGTGCAGCCCCCCCCCCCCCGTGACTCTTTACGGGAGTAGGAACAACCACCAAAACCAAACTCACTGCCATTGAGGCAATTATGACACGGGGCAGCCCTGTAGAGCAGGGTTAAACTAAACTGCCTCTATGGATTTCTGAGACTGTCACTCTGTACAGGAGTAGAAAGCCTTATTTGTCTCCAGTCGAGTAGCTGGTGGTTTTGAACTGGCGACCTTGCACTTGGCAGCCAACAGGTAACTCCTATGCCAAGAGGACAAAGATCTCAGTCCAAGATCCTGGTTCAGTTGATTTACCCCTACGGTTAATGGTATGGGCATTTCCTAGATTGAACATGCCTCAGCTGACTTCTAATATAGGAACAAGCATTTAGTAAATATTTTATCTCTGATGAGTGGCTTCTGGTGATCTAAGAATACATTGTCTTTCCGATTTAGGGGGCAAAATGTCAAGTGCCAGTTGTTTAGGTATAAGAACAAGTCCAATATTCATCACATGCTTAAAGAAAGCTCCCATGCCTATTTTGGTAACCTCCTGTTGCATGATAAATTACCCCCAAACTTAGCAACTTGGCCATTTTATTTTGCTCATTACTTTGAGTCAAGATTCTAGCTAGGGCTTGGCTTCCTAGGTGGTCCTTACTGGGAGGGGGGGCGGGATTTAAACAATTGTGCTCAGATGGTGTCTGAGTCATCAGATGGCTACAGTCATCTGAACATTCAGTTGGAGTGAGGGGGGGGGGAGGTTCCCAGAACATACCTTTACATGGCCAACTGTTGAGGATGGCTGTCAACAGAGAGATCCAATGGAGTTGTCCTTGGAACATCTAACCTTGGCCTATTCATCTAGCTTGGGCCCCTCACAGAATGACAGTTGGAACAAATATTTGGAGAGGGAGCATTCAGAGAGCTAGCATCTGACCTCAATTTGGAGGTCGCAGTGTCACTTAGGGTACAAGCACATTACTAAGAACACCCCAGATTCAAGGGGAAGGGAATCATGGCCATCCACTTCAATCCCCATTTCCAAATGGAATCACTCCTCAGATATTTTAGTAGGCATGACTAGAGATGACTAATCATAGGCACTAGGATTATTCCTTGTGGTCTTTTACTCTGCTGTACTGAGTTCTCCCCAGGAGGGAAAGTCATAGTGGAGTGGTGTTGTGTTCAGGGCCCAGATCAAGGAGGTCAGAATCTTCATTGTGGGAGAAAGATGCTCAGAAATTGCTTAAGTAGCTCCATTTGGCTCTTATACACTAATCATGGTTTGTTTTGAAAGTAAAAGATCACTTCAAATGAAGCCAGAAATATCAAGGGCATGAATGTTATAGCACTCTGTCCTGCTTGTCGGAGTTACATGTCAAACTGGATGAAAAGGCTGAAGCTTAAATTAAATAGACTGTAAGGTCCACATTACTCATCATCATTCGAATATTGCCTACTACTGTTGAACATTTCCTTCATTAACATGTGCTTTTCTGCTGCTTAAAATAGCTCCATAACCAAACACCGCAATTCTGAAAAGCATGATAAAAAAGGTTCTCTGATCATGCTCATTACTGAATATTTTTAGCAGAGCAATAATTAGGATTTGGAGGAAGCCGGGTGCCTCATTATATCAGCAGAGGGCTTGGCTTCTTTCAGAGACCTACCTCCCAACCAGCCAAAGCAAATCACTCTCTAACCCCAAACCCACCCCCAAGTTCACCTTGTCATTCAACCACCGAGACCTCACCCTCTGACTTTATTGAAAGGGTGAGCTCATGTCACAAGTGTTGAAATGACGTGCTCCATCATTTTGTTAGTAGCTAGAACATCTTCACATGCCAGCTAGCAGGGGTGCAAGTGAAATCTCTGCCTGCTGAAGCACTGGGTAGAGTCCTTTCCGGGGAGCTCCCTGCTGCTCCCACCCAGTGGGGTGTCATCAGGGTGCCCATGCCCACCAGAGCCCCCTGCACAGCTAAGCCAATTTGGGTGCTATTTATGCCAATACATTTATATGCTTGCAATCTGCTTTCCATTTGTTTCGGGTTTTCTTTATTTTTTTTAGGCATCACTGCCCTCTGGTGGTGGGAGTAGGAGGCCCAGCCTTTGCTCCTGGGAGCTGGAATTGAACCTCCATCCCAGTGGTGTGTAGTCCCACGCACAACCACTACGCCACTGGGGCTCAGCCCTGATTTTCTTTTTTCATGTTCTCTTTTTAAATTTTTTGTCTGCTTGATTTTCATACTTGATTTCATATTTCTATTGAATGGGAAAATAAATTTTGGGTCAAGTGGCAACCCCCAACCCAGTACTCTGAGCCATGTAACATTAGATATTGGATGCTATATAAAAAAGTTTTTTTAAACATCAGCTAAAATGAACTTGGAATATACAAGTGATATCAAAATAAATCTCCAAAAGAACACCTTTGTGGTGCCTATGAGAACACAAAGTTCACAAAGGACACAGGCTTCAAAGAAAACTGGGTTTAGAAGGGTACTTTGAGAATGCTGTTCATTTGTGATTTGTTAAACGAATAATCTTATAGTGCCTGCTTGTCATCTGGTGCTAAGAATATAGTAGAAAACAGACAGGTTCACTTTTTTCCCTCATGTAACTTAAGAGTCAAATAAGGAAGACAGTTTTGAGCAAATGGTTTTACAAAGACTTGTAGTCGTTGAAAGAGAAGAGCAGTTAGATCAATGTGAGGGAATAATAAGACCTCACCTGGAGTTGAGAAATTTCCTAGACAAAGTGATGCTAAAGTGGAAAGTTAATGAACAGCCAAGAGTTGACCAGGTAGTGTATATGTGTTTGTGACAGAGGGAGTTGAGGACAAGCATCTCTTTCAGAGCACTACAAAAGTCCAGGATGACTGGGTCAAAGAAACAGATATTAATGGTGCCACGTACATTTCTGCAGCACAGGGGCCTTGGGTGAGGAAGTGAAGGGGATAGGGCTTTAGATGAGACTAGAGGGGAGTATGGGGAGGAGATCCTGCAAGCGGTCAAAGCACCAAGTGAAAGGTTTGAATTGAAATCCAGAGGACAGTAAAAAACCTGTGATGGGCTTCAAGTTGAATATCTGTATTTTTTTGTTTTGTTTTGTTTTGTTTTTGAACATCACTGCCCTCAGGTGGTGGGAGTAGGAGGCCCAGCCTTTCTCCGTGGAGCTGGAATCGAACCTCCATCCCAGTGGGCCGCAGTCCCGCGCACAACTACTACGCCGCCGGGGCTCAGCCCCTGTCTTGTATTTAGAAATCACTCTGACCACTGTGGGAAGAATGGCTGGATGACACCAACTGTGGAGACACCAACAACATTGTTCGCACCTGGTCTTGAGACAATGGTGGTCATCTTTGAACAAGATAGTGTGGGATTGATTTAGGATGGAGGGTGAAGCAGAGTGAATGACCTGGGGAGACATTTAGCAAGTAGATTGGGGGTTGGAGATTTCTTGAATGTGGGAAGTGAGGGAAGAGGAAGTCGCACGGGTAACTTTCAGGTCATTTAGTCACATCTTTTCTCCGTTTCTCTTGCCTTCCAAGAGTGTGAGTGACTTGACCAAGTCTCCAAGGGAAAGCCCAGTTTCCTTGTCCACAATCTGTCTACCACACCATTCTGTATCTAATGCCTTTGACTGAGAGGCTGCAATGATTTGGGGTGAAAGATCTCAATTGTCAACACATTATTTTTATGGGTAACTGAAGCAGGAACATAAACCCAATTCCTGATTTTGTTAAGATGGTTGACCTCTTGACAGCCCTATGTTGGTATACCCAACTGTGTATTTGAGAGCTCTAAAGAAGTTTTATTAGCGTTTGCATTCTCTGTGCTTGTTTATTTTTACACAACCCCACATATTCCAGATAAAAAGACTGTTGAGTGATTAAAACACCAGGCAGAATAGACTGTAAATTGAGAAAGAAAATCCTCTCCCCCACCCCCACATGGCATGTTTTAAGATCAACGACAGCAAATATAGGTTAGGTTTTCTTCTTTTTCTGGTAGGATGTGAGGCAGACTTCCTTGTGGGGAAAAGGAGTGTTGACCATGATCCAATTCATTGACTCAGTTCATATTCCTCCTTCATTCACTTACCCCATTAATTTGCCATTAGTGAGTGAGCACCATCCATATGCTAGACATGGGACCCTGAGCTAGAGAGGCCAAGATTGTGAATCTTTCACCTGCTCAGGGCTTTCAAAAAAGTTTTGTTTTTGATTCATGGGAGGCAAATGGATGTCCTGAAGGGTGTGGATTCTGTCTGGGGACTTCAGGAAAGACTTTGCAGAGGTTTAACCTTGAATTGATGGCTTGCGGAATGGCAGGAACTCTGTATCTGATGTGGGCAGTAAAATGGCCAGGGCAGAAATGAAGGGCAAAACCTGAGCAGCTGCCAGGAACTGACAGCATACAGGGTGTGTCCTGGGAATGGGTCCAGAACAATGAACATGGAGGACTGTGAGGAAGAGGGAGAGGGCCAGGGAGAGGGAGACAGACAGAGACAGGGAGAGGGAGTTTGGGAGTGAAACTGGAAGAGTCAGCTGAGTCACACTTGGAGTCAAGTGGGGCCTCACTAGCACCTTGGCCCTGGGGAGGAAGTGCCAATTAAAGAAATGGTTCGATCCAGGTGAGCTGTTTGTTTCCCCTTTTGATCTCCTTTCCCCCCCTCTTTGGACAGGAATGTTCGTTCCAACGCAGAGAACAGAAGGTATTTCAACATCAGACATCATCACCAGAATTGTTCGTGACTATGACGTTTATGCTCGGCGCAATCTCCAGAGAGGGTATACAGCCAAGGAGCTGAATGTCAGTTTTATAAATGTAAGTGTGCCACCTTCGGTGTTAGTCTGGGTTGACTAAGGAAACAAATCCAGAGACACTCATATGTGTATAAGAGAGATCTTTAGGTCAACGAGTATTTGCATATTAAGAAAACATCCCAGCTCAGTCCAAATCGAGTCCATGAGTCTGATTGATATTAGCCCATATGTCCGATACCAGGCTATAAAATCCTCTCCAGACTCACACTATACATGCAATGATACTGAGTGCAGAAGGATCACAGGCAGTGGACGGAAAGTCTTGTGGATCCAGTGGCAGTGGAAGCACCTCACTGTTGCTGTGAGTCTCCACATGACTGCTCTGTTGCCAGGCCTCTGAATCAACATAGTCCCATCTGACTTGCCCACAGGAAGGTGAGAGAGAGAGAGAGAGAGAGAGAGACAGAGAGAGAGAGAGAGAGAGAGAGAGAGAGAGAGAGAGAGAGAGAATTGTATCCTACCTCCAAGAAGGAAGACAGGAGTTCCCAGAATCCTCAGGAGAAGGCTGTGCTCACAGAGGCACCATTGGCTATGACCTGATTGACAGATTAGACTCCAACCCTTCACTCATGTTGACAGGAGATTATGTCAACCATACCACCACAACTAACATTTATCAAGCAGTTACTACATGCTGCTCGTGCCACATTCTCAACCTGTGACAGTTACTGTTTTGGGTAACACACAACAATCATGACGATCCCCTTTATATAGCTGAATAAACAAGTTTAGTTACCCAGGGAACCGCAGCAGACTGTGGGCTTCCTGTTCGACAAAGGCACTGCCTGACTCCCCCTTCCTGCCCCCTCCCCCCAACCTCTCTACTGAGACTTCTCCGACTTGGATGAAGCGTCTCTGGGGCATCTGTGCCTTGTGCTCAAAATGGAAGTAAGGGAGGAGAACAGAGGTAATACAAAGCTCAACTCGAAGAAAATGCTTTCTTGTTTTAACTACCCCCCCCTTCAGTTTCATTATATTAAGGCCTTACAGATGCTCATTAGAGACCTTAACAGCCGTTTTTTATTGTCCAGAGAAATTACAGCTGCTTAAATAAAGCCTGAAGTCTTTGGCTTCCTTTTGTGTTTCTGCCGCATTGTTCCCACAGAGCTGCTGTTAGTTTAATGATAGAGCCACTGTTCAAACAATCTTTAAAACAAGCAAAACAAGCTGTTACAAAGCGAAGAGGGCAGCCACAGTTGCAGGAGGTGATGGTAGCGAGCCTGGACAACAGTCTTCGCCTGGCCACCGAAGGGCTGCTGTCTCTGATTAAGACAAGAACGCTCTAGTCACCCGCAATCGCAACCTAAAAATAATAATAATAAAAAATGATCCTGTGTGCATGAAGGGAGGAGTGTCCATAAAAGTAGACACTTATGATTATATGCAACTGCAATGATTCAGCAACTTACACACGTGGGCACTGGAACCTTCCAAATAGGAAGATGGTATCAGAGATTCTTCCTTGGCCTGGAAGGATGGGGGATGTTGAGACTCCTGGCTCCGCTTTCAGGCCAGCCAGGAAACAAAATGGACCGTGCTGCATGCCTGTGGCACCTGACCAAGGGGCTGCAAAGCATTCAGGCAATGTGATTATTTGGTATCTCCAGGAGAAGCACACCCTGGTTATGTCAATACATTAAATGGGCCACTCTGGAAAATGGAATTCAGTCAGCTGGCCAAGCATGTCCAGCCATTTCCAATAGTTACTGTGCCCATTCTTTAAACAGCCCACAGATCAGCTACTTAGCTCAAGGGACCGTGTGGTTCAGGGCGGCTGCGCCCAGGGTCCTTTTGCGATGACAACCTTGGCTGCAGCTCAGGGAGGAAATCAAATGTGCTGGATGGGCGGGTGCATGCATCACGGAACTTCAGAGGTGGCAGGGACCTTACAGGGCCAGCCACTCAATCCAATGCAGAGAGAAGGAAAGCTAGGTTCCAAGGGGTCCCCTGGCCAAGATCTCTCCAGGAAAGCAGTCTTCCAGGCTCCTGAGCCTCATCCCAGTACTCATTCTATGGTTTTGGGAGGTGCAGAAGGAACTGTGGAAGCCAACAATAGAAATGTTTGGGCAAGAGGTAACATCGATCAAGAGCCCACTGTGTACTGCTCTGTCTTAATCTTCATGTTAACCTTCTGGGTTTAGGCGTCATGGCCTCCCAAGTTATATGAGGGGGCTTCATAAAATCTGTGGCAAAGGGGAAGTTTAAAGGTCATGGAAATGGCTGAGCCCCGGTGGCGTAGTGGTTGAGTGCGGGACTGTGGCCCAGTGGCTTGGTGGTTCAAGTACAGCAGCAGCTCTCCAGGAGCAAGGCTGGGTCTCCCACTTCTACCAGAGGACAGTGATGCCCCACCCCCAATAAATAAATAAAGGTCATGGAATTTTCCCACAAACTTTTTGAGGCTCCCTGGTCGGTGAGGAAAAAGAGGTCCAGAGAGGTTGAATAACTCACCCAAGGTCACATGGTAAATCATGGCAGTTACGCTTGTATGTATGTGTGTGTATACATATATATATACACACATATATATACACACACATATATATATACACACATACATACATTGGCATAAGGAGTCCTGGTGGCACACTGGTTCTGTGCTTTGCTCATTGAGAAGTTGGTAGTTTGAACTCCCCAGCAAGCCCATGGGAGGAAGATGGGGCAGTCTGCCTCTGTACAGTTCTCAACTTGGAAGCCCACCAAGGCAGCACTCCCCTATCCTGTTAGGCTTCCTAGGTGTCTGAAGTGGTGAGACCACGATCCGTAGCAACAGGAACCCCATAACGCACTCATGAAGGCTTCAAAAACTTTCTGGAAAATGGAATGAAAAGAGAAGAGAATTTCTCCATGAACTTTTTGAAGCTCCCTTGCATGGCCCACTGCCTGCACCCTGAATGAGACCTCAGTAAGCTTTGGAAGATTTCAATCAAGGAATCTCCACCCAGTTTTACAATATTCTGATATCTCCGAAGAGTGACGCATCAAATGGATTTTTGTCCCCTATAATAGCACACACACTTGGCTGTATCATCCCCTGAGGAGGCAGAGTGTTGTGATTGCACAACGAAGATCTTCTGCCTCATGTTATTTTCATGATTTTAGGTAACTCCCCTCTTCAGGTAACACAGATGAAATGCCTTTGCCGTGTCACATTAATGGAATCATCATGACACCTTGAGTGTTTAGTAACTGCCAGGCTGTGTGACAAGCACTCGGTATTGTCTCATTTTCACAGCACTCCTATGGTCTGACAATCATCCCCATTTTACGAATGATGAAACTGAGGTTACAGGTAACATCTTATGGCTCCCAGGTAGGTGCTGGTTGACAGCATGACTGTATAAAGTCTAGAAGAGCAGAATCCTGGTTCAGAGAAGCTATCTGAATAAAAGCTTTCATCATCACCATGGAAATAGATCCAGTTCAGTCATCTTAGAGGAGAATATCCATAAAATGAAAACTTAAATACAACACCTGAGTTCTAAGGCTCAGTCCCATAACCCACTTATTTCCAGCAATATTTCCAGCAATATTGGCTCTAACAATGATCCAATAAAACAGACAACTCAGGCAGTCTCTCAGTGGTCATTCTGTGTAAATCTAAGTCCTGGCAACACTGTGGATGTATCTGTACAATCTACCCAGAATAAACGATAACTATTTGCATTCTTTTCAGCGGGTAAATTTACCTCTTAGAGGTGTCAAAGGAAAGAGAGCATTAACACCACTTTTCCCTCAGGCCATGATGAGGTTCTGAGTCTTCAGATGAGAAACAAACCCAAGATGAAATAAAATGTGATGATTGGTGTGAATGATTGTGTGTGGTCTTATCTTTCGCTTCCAATTTTCAACCAGGAGAAGAAGTATCGCTTCCAGAACCAGGTAGATAAGATGAAGGAAAAAGTAAAAAATGTGGAAGAAAGATCAAAGGAATTTGTCAACCGAGTGGAAGAAAAGAGTCACGATCTGATTCAGAAATGGGAAGAAAAATCAAGGGAATTTATTGGCAACTTCCTTGAACTGTTTGGACCCGATGGAGCTTGGGTATGTAATTTATTTCCCTCAGACTCACCATGGTTTCAGGTTCTTTTCCTGTTCATGGAGCCATACAGAGATGGCCCTAATTTCAGTCCAGTATGCAGCCTGCCTGCCTTTAAGCCCTTGCTCAGCCTTACTGAGTTTCTACTTGACCCTTCAACATGGCACGCAAAAGAACCTGACTCCAACTCTGGTCCTTTTTTCTGTATCTTGTCCAGAGCTGGGAAGCCATTTGGTCATCGTTGCATGTTGGTTCTTTCAGAGCTTGGTTTTGCGCAAAGCTTGGAGGTAAGAGTGAACTGGATCATTAGCAGCCTAGAGTTTGGGTTTTGCGAGACAAGGACAACAATCTCTTGGATCCACCACTGACCTTGATGTTTTGGGGAGGAGGACACAAAAGAACGATAGGTGCTTTGTTGCTAGAAACTCTTCTCTGGAAGGCAGAGGGAGCATGAGACTTCGCATCTCTCCGCCTGCCATGCCTTGATTTTCCCCTGCTCCTCTGTGGTATACAACAATTGGGATAACACATTAAAAAACCTTGGGGACTGAATATTTAAGCAGCAAGAGAAAATGTACTGGGGTGGTGTCCACACATAAATTCTACGGGTAATTTTGAATGATAACTACAGAGAGGAAGAGAAAATTCTGGAAAACATGGTGTACGCCTTTGTGTAAATAACCAGTATTGTCAGCAGAGTTGATGGGGGTGCTCTGGAAGAGAGACTTTTCATGTCTGTCTATCTGTCTATCTATCTATCTATCTATCTATCTATCTATCTATCTATCTATCTATCTTTCTATTATCTATCTACCTACCTACATACCTATCTGCCTATCTACCAACTCTCCTTTCATTACTCTTCTCCCTTTGAGGAATATTATCTTCTCCTTCACTCAAACTAAACCTCTATCTACCTTTTAGCCCAGGGGTGCTCAATACGTCAATCATGATTTACTAGTTGATTGCAAATGTAGTGTGGGTAGATTGCATGGCACTAAAAAATAGACAAAAGCCTATCATCAATCCCATCACTTAATTAATATACAGCATAGCCAATCAGATGCAATCTTAGGTGTCAAACACATGCGCAAACAACCGTGCTAAGTGCAGCAAAACTGACAAGCTAAGTTATTGTCAATTTTTAGACCTTGGGTTTTTTTCCCCCTCTTAAATGTAAGAGAGGGTATTAAAATGAGTGGGGGAGCTGGACCAAGTAAGAAGATAAAAACATTCATACAGAATGAGAGATTTTGACACTACAAGCTGACATTCAGCTGAAGTCTTGAGTGCATGAACAGTTCTAGAACTTACTCATAGAGGGAAAGTGTCCAAATATAAGAAAATGTGCTAGCTCCTTGACTGCACTATCCGGCTCTACTTATTTATGTGAGTCAGCCTTTTCCCACATCAAGATCATTAAGTCCAAGTATTGTTCCACCATGACTGATGATCATTTGGAAGTATGCTTGAACTACTGTTCGGACTATGCATCCCTGGATCATTCCCTTCAGTGCAAGTCATCGGAGTAAACTCAGGTAATGACAAAAATGTACATAGTTCATTATGTTGTGCAATATGGGCTCATGCAGTTATGCAAGGTACATAAACATACACTGTACATATAAAGACTTCTCAATGTATTCACGAATAAATGTAATAAATAAAAATAAATCTATATACCAACTGCATTTTTGCAGTTGGTAGATCATTTTGACTTGATCATTTCATAAGTAGCTCACATGCTGAAAAAGGGTGAGCTCCCTTGCTCTAACCTATTGCTTCATCTTCCCTTGCCTTCCCCTCATCTCTTGGGAACCATCAAAATCTATTTCCTTTGGTATGAAAATTTTTGTCTTTTTCTCTTTCTTGTGGTGGTTTGTCATACAATGTTTGTCCTTTCGTGATTGACTAATTTCACTCAGCATCATGTTCTCCAGGTCTACCCATGCCATGAGTTGCTTCATGGCTTCCTCAATGTTCTTAGCAATGCTGTTAATGCCTATAGAAAGTGGTAACAGTTTTTGATTTGCATCCCTTTGATGACTAGTGATCTTGAGCATTTCTTCCTATGTATGTTGACCATAAAGATGAACTCTCTGTTCATTCCCTTTGCCCATTTTTTAATCAGATTATTTGTCTTGTTGAGATATAGCAGCTGCCTACAGATTGTAGAGTCCCTTGTCAAAATGTTGTCATTGTCAAACATTTCCCACAGTTTGGGGATTCTCTTATTACTCATTTGGTGGTCTTTTGGTGTACATGAATGCCTTATTTTTAGTAGGCTCCAGTTCTCTATTTTGTTTATTGATGTGTGCGTATGTTTCATAGTGTGTTTATGCCCCCCTATTAGGGTCCTTAGGTTTGTCCCTATTTTTCACCTGATGGTTTTTAAAGTTCTGGAATTTATGTTTAGGTCTGTAATCCATCTTAAGTTCATTTTTGCATAAGGGATGCGGCATAGGTCCTGTTTCACTCTCACATCGATGGAGATCCAGTTTTGCCAGCATCATTTGTTGAAGAGATCATCTCTTCCCCATTTAATGTTCTTTGGCCCCTTGTCTAAGTTCAGTTTTCTTTAGGTAAATGGTTTCGTTGCTGAGTTCTCTGTTCTGTTCCATTAGTCTATGTGTCTATCTTTGTTCCAATATCAGGCTATTTTGTTCCAATAGCAGGCTACCGTGGCTGTGTAATAGGTTTGAGGTCAGGAAGTGAGAGGCTTCCTACTTTGTTCTGCAGTAGTTCTCTTTCCTTTCCAATATAAAGCTGGTAACCAGTTTTTCCATTTCTTTAAAGAATGAAGTTGGTATCTGTGTTGGAAATGCATTCAATTGGGAGATTGCTTTGGACAATATTAATATTTTCTGGGAGGGATATTTTGAAAGCTAACTTCACTTTTTTTAAACTTCATTTTTAAAATAAGAAGACATGACTCTATTTGATTCCCTTGATTTTTAAGTAGCCCAGATCTCCTACAATGACATTGGGAAGTTTCTAACAAAATCCAGTAATTATTTTATTGATGGGCTGTCACTGCTTCCTCTCTGCTCATTTGAGCTAGTTCATTCCTGGACAACCTAAAAGTAAAACACACAAGTAACATAACAAGGACATTGTGTGCAGATTGGAAGAACTGCTTGACTTAAAGTCTAGTGACCTCTAAGTTATTGATGGAAGTGTGTAGTATAGACCAACCCATTGGCTGGATCTCAGGGGAGTGAGAGCTTTGCCAGGGCCTGTTTAGTCCACAATTACTTCTATAAAGAGCTAGCAAGAGGATAGGGCCTGGGTTCTTTTCAATTTCCCTGGGCCAATTAAAATTTCAGCTCAGGTCAATTTAATTCATTTAGTAAGTACCTACTGGATGCACAGCTCTGTGGGAGAACACAAAGATAAAGTGCAGACTCCACGCTCTGGGATTCCAGGGTCTTGATAACATAAAGGCGAAGGTTTTCCATCAACCTAATGTGTATTTTAATTGCCCACATGATTCACAACAAATTTGCATGCTTTGAAGAAACAGTCAGTGGCTTTTAATGAAACCAGATAGGGGCTCATTTGCTAACAGTGTAAGAAATGTGCCTCTGCCAAGAAGTTCCCCAGTAAGTCTCTCCACTTAAGTTCCCCATTTTAGCCCCCCATTAGCTCGGGGGGTGGGGTGGGGTGATGGTGGTGGTGGATGTTTCCCCAATCGGAGTGAGCAAAGGCAGAGAACAGAGATAATTTCATAGAACCTTTATGGATTCGAGCCCCTTTTCAGGCTTCCAGGGGAAGATGAATTCGTAGCGGGAATTGTTCTAGTGGGAGTCCTTGGTGACAGTGAGCTGAGGTGATTCTTAGGAAATGAAAACCCAGCTTAGAGACTGGAGGGTTTTTCTTTTTAAAAACTTGCTATTAGTGTCAAAACTGTTATTAACATTAATTTACGGTATCAGCCAGACTTAGACATTACTTTTTTTTCTGTTGACATTAAAAGTACAGGAATAGTTACAAGGATGTTCAACGCCAAGATAAGTAATTTGCTTTTCATGAATATGCTATTATTATAATAATTCTTTATTTGTGGATTTGGGACTGGAACTCATTTCTGAAAATAGAGTGTCTGTATTACCTGCAAATACAGTATGGATGTGAATCAGCCAAACTTGGAAAGGTGCAAAACAGAATTTCAAGCCCCAATTTTGGCACAATGAGGGTCAGTCTGCAGCAGAGTGCATTGACTGGTAGCGGGAACTTCATAAAGGAATGCATGATTGAATCAATGGAGGGATGAATGTGCAATGAAGACCTAGTCACAGAACTTCCCAGTATGTGCAGAGTTCATGGTGAGACCTAAACTCTCCAAGTACATGCGCTCACACGCGCACGTGCACACAGGGACACACACACCCTTAACTTTTGTGGTTTATAGTGTTGGATATAAAAGATTGGTTGCAACTTGGTGTGGATGGATCAGATTCAGAAATTAGACTTGGTTTGCTTAGGTCTCAACATTATTTGTACCTTGCTTTTAGGGAGGGCATGGAATCTCGAATTTGCCACAGTCTCACTCTTCCCCACTGTCCTTTCTTTCCCCAACCCGATTTGCGCATTTTTGCCACTCAGGGGGATTTGCGCATTTTTGCTGCTCAGGGGGCCCTGCAGTTTGTCTCTCCTGTTGAGGGGTCTTTGCATCATTGTATTGGATATGAAATCCAAGCCCTCCCCTTCCATCTCTGTGCAGAAAGTGCCAGTGGTGGGGGAGGGGGGGGCGGATTACTATGTAGAAGCTGGTCAGCAGATGGACTTCTTCAAAGCCCGTGCACATCGACCTGTCCAGGTTAACCACACAAGCAAGTGGCATTGTGGCTGTTTTATAGAGGATGAAACAAAGACCTGGAAAAAATGATGAAATCCTATCATCTCACCGGAGTTTGGGAGCTCAGGGAAGGAGAGAATTTGCCTCCGTTGCAGTCATTTAGCGCTACCTCTGGTCTTGGCAGAGCCTTGGGATCGTGGAATCACATGTCTCTGAAGACCACACCAAGGTCCTGAGCCCGAGCCAGTTGTCAGACTAGCACATGTGGCCAGGTTCTCTAGATTCGAGACAGGACCTCTCTGCCTTCTACTGTCCTCCGGGCTTCAGGCTTCCTAAGAAAGTAAAAGTCATGGTTTTCCTGGTTGTCTTATCTATGGATGTGTCACACATTTCAGCCTCAATTTCGTGGCTCAAGGCCACACGCGGTGGTTCACTCTCCTGGTTTCTGAGGGCTGGGATAGGGGAGCCGTGGAACCAGGTGGTGAGGACTCAGGGCCTCTGTGGAATTGCAGTCAAGGTCTCGGCGGGGATTTATTCAAGGATGAGTGCTGGAAGCCGGAGCCACAAGGAGGAAGTGGGATAAGCCACAGAGTGTTGAAGCATTGCAATGGATGGATTGAATCCAACTGCATTGAAGGCAACACCTTCACATAATTCACAAGAAACAAGTATACAAGAAGAACTTCAACTTATGAACCAATACAGACTTCAATATAATCTGTGCTACAATGACTGAAATTATGGATTGTGAATAAAGGAGGGGGTCAACAGGAGTCATTCTAGATGGGAAAGTCCATCTCAAGGTTCATGCACGCAGCTCATGGCTGCAGGCTTCTGTTCTGTCTTTGTTGGGTCCCTCGGTTCCTCACCAGGTGATAGAGAAAGGAAGAATGAGCAAAAGGAAAGCCACAGCCTTTTATAATCGAATCTCGGAAGGGACATACACTCACCTCTGCTGTTTTCTCACAGATCAATGCTAGGACATAGAGTGTGAGGCCCCTGGGGGTCAGCTCATAGGCTGCTTTACCACAAGCCAAACTCACTGCCATCGCGTCGATGCCAATTTATAGTGGCTCAATAGGGCAGGATAGAACTGCCCCCATGTAACTTTTTTTTTGTTGCATCACTGCCCTGGTGGGAGTAGGAAGCCCAGCCTTGCTCCTGGAGAGCTGCTGCTGGATTTGAACCACCAACCCTGTGGGCTGCAGTCCCACACACAACCACTATGCCAGCAGGACTCAGCCTCCATGTAACTTTTTTGTTTTGTTTTGTTTTGGGCATCACTGCCTCTGGTGGTCGTGGGTGCTACCCAGTGCTACTCCTGAGAGCCACCGCTGGATTTGAACTGCCACGCCAGCGGGCCACAGTCCCACACTCAACCACTTATGCCACAGGGGCTCTCCCATGTAACTTTTTACAGAAGGAAAAAACACCATCTTTCTCCCCTGGAAAGGCTGGTGGTTTGAAACTACTGACCTTGTGATTAGCAACCCAACATTTAACCGCTCCTCTTTTACCACCATGGAGGCTGAAAATGTGAAGCAAGCAATCTCCTTCTTAATTGCTAAAATAGATTTTCTGTTCCCCTTTATCCCGTCTGATTGGTTGATTATCTGAGCCTGAGATGTATTATTTTGCCATCTTATCCCTTATTATTCTAATTATTTAACCACTTGCTTGACCTGTGTAGCTAATCTTAACTCTTACTCAGAAGACAACCCACCCAGAGCTGGAGGGTTAGTTTTTCATTCGTTTGGGGTAGGGCCTGCCCTCGTGAAACTGTGATCCTTGTTAGAAGGCTTTGAATTCACAGAGTCAGCATCTTCTGTTTGAATGTTAAGACCCACACCAGCCACATACGCTGATTTATAAAAGAAATGTGTTATTTTGAATGACCCACCACTATACTTCTTCATTGGCTCCAAAACAACAACAACAACAACAGAGAAAAAGTTCTTGTCTGAAATAAATCTATATTATTTTACAGTGTGGAAAGTAGATGCTTTTTTGAACACCAGAAAGGAATAATTATAAGTTAGATGCAAGTTTTAGTTCATCTTGGACCCATGGATTAACCCTTCCTCTAATCAATCTGGTAAATACCTATGCCAACGAAGCAGACAGTTACCCTGGTGGTACAACAGGAGCCCTGGTAGTGTGGTGGTTACATGTTGGGCTGCTAACCACCGGGTCAGAAGGGACAAAGATATGGCTGTCTGCTCCTGTCAAGATTTACAGCCTTGGGAACCCACAGGGACAGTTCTATCCTGTCCTTGAGGGTCGCTGTGAGTCGGAATTGACTTAATGGCTGTGACTGAGGTTGGACAAAAGTGAAGAACGTGGCTGCTGACCAAGAGATGGGTGGTGCAGTAGCTCCGAGGAAGAGAGGCCTGGCAAACAGCTTCCATAAAGATGACCATCTGGAAAACCCTAGAGAGCAATTCCACTCTGTCACACGGGGTGGCTCTGAGTCGAAATCAATTCAAAAGCACCCAAAAACAACCATATGAGATTATCTTTGTAGAAAACCCTACGGTGTGCACATTTTTTGAAAGAACAGATTTACATAATGCAAGGCCCACAGCTTGCTTTAAGACAGTTTTCATTTTGGGAAAAGATATTTAAGTTTGTGAATCTGAATTAGATTTTCCACTTAAGACTTCTTGGCAGCTCAACTCAGATGTCTTTTAGGCAAACACACAAGAAAAATGTGCATAAACACCACGTTTCTTACTGTGAACATAAGCAATTACTTAGAGGGAGGTGGTGATGAGGCAGGGGCTCACTTCCTAGCTGAGTGGCCTGGAGCAAATTCCTTGACCTCTGGTCTTAAGTTAGGACATCAGTAAAGGTGAGGAGTAAGAATATTCGATACTGGCAGTTTTTGTGAGGATTAAATTGATTCACACTTGAAAGCTGTGTTCAGGGAGAGCACAGTTACCAGGCTCACTTGCAAAGCAAAAGCTTGGAAGTTCGAGTCTACCCAGAGGTACCTGAGAAGACAGCTTGGCGACAACTTTTGAAAACATCGATCATTGAAAACCTTAGAGAGCACTCACGGGATGTCCATGAGTTGAAGCCAACTCTACAGCAACTGCTTTATAAACATCTTCCAATAAGCTGCCTGATGCTTCAGGCATTGATTGCATAAGGGTTGGTTGTTGTTAACTATTTATTGATATTGACAGGACAGAAACAGAAAGTATCTCTTATTTATGTCTTGCTTATCAGAGATCCTACCTGATAAAGCTAGGATTACACCCCCACCCCTCAGTTTTCTTTTCAAAGATAGGCCAGACTATATCTGAAGTACTAAAACCTTTCTAAGGCCTTGATACCTCACCTGGCATGGAAAACTTCTTTAAAAGGAAACCTTTGAAGGAAACAAATAGAAAATCACTTTCATATGGACAAGCCCATAAATGTTTTCTCAGTGAGAAAACATTATAAATAAATGGAAATCTCTTGATACAGAAGAAGACTGAGTCTAACTGCCTCTCTCTCTCTTTGGAAATGCCATGCCATGGTCTTTTAAATTTATTATAGTTTTAAAGTGCTTCTCTTCCCAGGAAGCACATTATCAACTGTTGCCTAACCTGATCCAATTCTGCCCTTTGACTGGAGAAACTGCCTTTAAAAGTCCCCAGAAACAGAGGCGTTACTTGTGACTTTTGCATTCTGTGAAGTACATCACCATTGTTTATCACCCAAGATGTAAATCCTTTTGTTTGCCTTCACTGGCAGAGTCCGTCCGATTGAGTCCGATTGAGCTGGGGCCAACCAGGTAGGCAAGTTGTAGATTCTGCAGGAAGTGAGCTTCTAATGGAAATGCTGACAATCCATTAACAGCGGGCGGGCTAATGCTGCCACTAAAAATATACTTAAAGATTACAGTAATAAAAAACATATTCTAAAGTGCCTGCTGAAGTTCAAGGATTTTTTAAATGTTGCTCTTAATAATAGGCCACCCAATCTTTTTGGTGTCTGATTTTGTCTCATAAATGGGCTAAATCTAAGGCAGTGGCATTGTACTGTACTTCTCTTCCCCCCCCCCATTTGATTTGAAGGGGGGAGTGGGGGGGTTGTATGTCTTTTGGCAGAGTTATCAGTGCCCTTAATGGGCAGCAAATAATTGGCATGCCTGTGGAATTACAGACTTTTAAATCTAGAGAGCATCTTAACGAGCCGCGGGCCATTTCTGTAAGATCAGTTCCAGGACGGTTGGCACTCTTGAAAAAGCAATGGGCTAGGACTTGTTCATTAAGTTGGCAGCCCGGCACAAAGGAGCCCTGGTGATGCAGTGGTTAAGTGCTCTGGCTGCTATCCAAAGGGTGTGTGGAACCCAATGGGTCCCCCGAGGGCATAAGAGGTGGTGCCTACTTCTGTCCAGATTCCCATCAGGGGCAGTCCTCGTGCCATCAGGTCAGTTATGCGCCACAATAGACTCGGCTGCAGAGAGTTTGGTTTGCTGTTTTGCGGTATTTTGTTGTTGTCGTTTCTGTCTTTGTTTGGTTGGTAGCACACACAGCTAAGCACTTGGCTACTGACCTAGAGGCTGGTGGTTGGAACGCAGGCATTTCAGAAGAAAGCCTGGTGATCTCCTTCCGATGTCAGCTTGCAAACCCTGTGAAGCAGTTCTTCCCTGCACATGGGCACCCGCCATGAGCCGCCACGAGGCAGAATCGATTCTACAATCTACAGGCACCGACAGCAGCAGAGTTTTGGAAAGAGAATGGGCACAGGGGGTGGGGCAGAGAATGGGGGGGAGAAGGGGGTGATGACAAGTCTGAAGTCTCAGTATTTTCTCACCTGATCGTCTTGCCTGACAGTTACCAGAGTTATCTCTCTTTCCTTTTTTTTATAATAAGAAAAGGTAACATATGTTCATAATAGACATACGAGTAGGAAATAAATGCAAGAATCAAAAATGACCCGGCGGGCTCAGGGCAGTCCCTGTTTATCGATAAATCGGGGTCTCCCTGCAACCGTTCTTACCATTCTGATTTGCATTCACTCCGCTTACAAAATGGGCATCCTGCAGAATGTATTCTTTGCCTTTAAAAATGTTTTTTCCTGTAGATTAGGTGGAGGTTGACAGCGCAGATCAGTTTTCCATTCCACAATTCATATCCTTTTTGTTCCATCTCATTGCTTGCAGTCCCCACAATGTGACATCACTTAGCTCACATCCTCCCTGCACTTCCTGTTTCCACGGTTCCTGCTTTCCCACTCCTTCTGAGCTTCGTCCTTGGGCAATTGCTACCATTTTAATCTCAAAATCGTGCTTGTTTAAAGGCACAGACCTCTCTGGAGTTATGGTTCCCTTTATAGGCCCGCCTATTGTGTGACTGAAAATTAAGTCATGGAGGTGAGCTCAGTTCTAGATCTGAAGGGTGACCAAGGATCATTGTCTCAGGGGTTCCACCAGTCTCAAGCCAACCTGGAAGCCTGGTCTTGTTTTTTATGATTTTAGTTCTGGTTCACATATTTTCCCCGTTCTAGCTAGGACTTTTGAAGGGGATTCCTTTTCTAGCAGTTGGTAGTGGAAGCCAGACACCATTTCAGTTTTCTCATCTCAGGGTTGTAGAGACTGGTGTTCCTGTGGGCCATTAGTCCACTGGACTGATGGTTTCTACATAGCTTTGATTTTGATCCACTCTTCTTTCCTCCGAATAAGGGGATGCCAATCGTTGCACATAGATGGCCACTCCTCCGCCTTTAAGATTTCAGGTGCTCCCCACCAAGTAGGCTGTAGAACATTGTCTTTGTGGCCTAGGTTTTGCTGATTGATGTTGACATTCCCCAAACCAAGGACCCAAGAGACCAGGCTCAGCTGCTCCTTAGTTTTCATCACTTTTTCCTGGGTATGCTCTGGCATGTTCATGGCTCTATTTGCAGCCACGGTAGACACACACACATACACATGTCCTCTGTCAAGCCACAATATATTTGTGGATGTACTTCCCCTCTCCTTTCCACACCTGTTCAGCTACTGCAGAACATTTTCAAAAGTCATTTTTAATTCACAGTAGCTAATGAGCAATTTCTCATATTATTAATCTGCTCCCAGAACCTGATTTCCATCAGTTGCATCACTTTATCATCTTCAAGTTGATTTCCTATTTGGTGGATTGGCAGTTTTGTCTGCTATGACAGTACCATGGACCTAATAGATGTTTACTCATCGTGCTCTGGAAAGCAGTTTTTACACATATTGCCAAGTCGTTCCCCACCCCCACATCTCCCACCGCGCCAACCTATTTTCTAGTAAGAGGATTAAATTAAGATAAAATAATATTGTGTTCTTGGTGAAAGAGTTTATATAGCACATTAGGTTTCCATTTGGCAATTTCTATACATGTTGTTCAGTGACGTTGGCTATATTTTCACAGTGATTTCTGTTCTAGTTGTTCCATTTCTTTCTTTCTTTTTTATTTTTTGGGCATCACTGCCTCTGGTGGTCGTGAGCGCTACCCAGTGCCGCTCCTGAGAGCCGCCGCTGGATTTGAGCCGCCAAGCCTGCGGACTGCAGTCCCGCAGCCACTTAACCACTTAGGCCACCAGGGCTCAGCCCGCTTGTTCCATTTCTATTCACCTAGTCTCCCTACGTCTTTTAGAGCAAGACTTCTCGAACTTTTTTCCCCTCTCGACTTCTTCACCAGAAAAAAATTTTATGCAACTCTCAACATATTAGTCTATGAAATAAGTGTACAAATCAAATACAGCCTTATTTTCCCTTTTAGTCAGCCACGATCCTTTGGGGTTATTGGCTATTTGTATTCTTTTTTTAAAAAAATCATTTTATTGGGGGCTCATACAACCCTTATCACAATCCATACGTACATCCATTGTATGCCAAGCACATCAAATACAGCTTTTAATGAAGTTAATGACTGCGGTATTATTTCAAAACACAACACCCAACACTAGTGATCTTTATTCACTATGAGCGCATATTGTGTGTTCAGAACCAATACATGGACACATTCCGCCGGAAGCAACTTAAGATTTATCAAGTGTCTGATTTATATTAATTTTTGGCTGTTCTGAACTTTGTATGGTTACCAATTTTTTTTGCAACCCTCCACGTTAGTTATGTGACCCCCTATGGGGTCGTGCTCCACAGTGGAAGACGTTCTGCTTTAGAGTAAAATTTGACCATTCGGTCTTATGTTGAGGAGTACAGTAACCATAGGTGATATGGATTTTAGTAGAAAGTCGTTTCGATTCAAAGTTTAAAGGGACTCTCAGGGGGATAGGCTTGGGGAATCGCCTAGCCTCAGCCAGTCTAGTAAGCCTGGACTTTTTCAGAATTTGTTTTCATCTACGTTTTTCTCCAATTCTATCACACTCCAAGGAATCCTGCTCCATTCACGTAATGAGGTGTTTTATCTTTTTAAAAAAATTTTAATGCATTTATTTATTCATTTATTTCAGTGATGTGTAGTATCACATTGTATCTGATGGGCATTTGTGCTGCTCCCAACTTCTTGGGATTGTGAACAGTGCTGGGACAAACATGTATGTGCACATGTCTGTTTGCTAAGCCTTCTTTCCAGGACAGACCACGCAGAGAGATTGCAGGATTTGGGGAAGCCTCTCTTCCCAGTTGTTTGACCTACCACGTATTTTATGGACTTTGTTGGCTATCTGATTCCTGCTGATAAGCATGAGAATAAGAGTTGGGTTGTTTGTTTCTCATGTACTGCTAATCCTCCAGTGACGTTCCCGGGTGATGCAAACCGTTGATGTGCCTGGTGGGTTGCACCTACCCAGAGGTACCGAGGAAGAAAGACCTGGCAGCCTACTCCCAAAGTCAGCCATCGAAAACTCTCTGCGGCCTCATTCTGCTTTGACAGACACGGGGTCGCCAGGAGTCAGAATCAATGGGATGCCTGCCACCCGGGCCCCTTCCCATACCTAGACTAGTAAGATTTGCCTGTCAAATGATAGGCACTCGATTATATTTTATCAACGGAAGGACAGAAGGGTTCAAAGAGAGCGCTCACAAGTCAATTGTAATGGCCAACCGTTCTGATCCCCTGAATCTCACTCACTTGCACCTCAGAGATGCGAAATGGACCCATTTCTGCTGGATTCCGGGAGTGGCAGGGCCGGTGTGCGCTCCTAGAGTGGTGCTGGAGGCTTCTTTGCTCTTTGCTGGGTCTTTCTGCTCGGTTCCACCATGAGCTCCGCTCGCTCGCTCAAATTAACCTCTCCAATGTCTCTCTAGAAGCAGATGTTCCAGGAGAGGAGCAGCCGGATGCTGCAGGCCTTGTCGCCGAAGCAGAGCCCGATGAACAGCCCGACCAGGAGTCGCTCCCCTTCGCGCTCTCCATCTCCCACGTTCTCATGGTTCCCCAGCAAAACCTCCCCTCCCTCCTCACCCAAAGGACCCTCAGCGTCCATCAGCAGCCTCAGTGAGGGGGAGGAGGATGAGAAGTAAAGGTCGCTGGCCGATGACCGAAGCTACCCCACCCCGGGTGCGAGGTGGGTGGGCTTATGTGGGAGGCCCGAGTGCTGTTAGGAAAGGTAATATTCATCGAAGCTGCAGTTGGCAGGGAGGCTCTGACCTTTCTGGTAAAGCAAGGTCTTAGGGTAAGTTCTCAGTCAGGCTCGGCATAGGGTTCCAGCTGAGCAAGCTACACAACCTTTTGCAGCAACATCTAGGCTCCCTCTACCTTCACCTTGATAGGAATCTTGACACAGGGGGTCAGGCACAGAACAGAGCGCCTCTGCTTTGCTCTTTCTCCGTTTCCACCAAGCAAACCAGCAGTGGAAGCGGCTGTTCCCTCAACCCACAACTTCCAGATCCATCAGGGCCCTCTGCACGCGGCTTCATGTCCCCTTAGCTCTGCCCAAATAAAAACATTTCCAATGCAGGTGGCCAAGTGCTTGTGACGTAGTCAAGCCAGCCTTCTCACAGCGGCAACTGAGCCTGGTGTCGCGCAACGCATCCACTCTGTTCCGAGTGTCTGCAATGTGGCTCGTAGACAAAGCACCTAGCCTGTGGCCAGATATAAAATGTCATCTCACGGGGAAGCTTAACTTCCCGGTTTTGACCAGGAGGACACCTCCTAAGGCCTAGGTGTTCCTGGCTTTATTTTTTCACTGCACTGTTTCCCAGAAATTAATCTGGGGGGAATGCAACAAACGAAAGCATCTTACAGAGATTTCCAAACAACAACAACAACAACAACGCAGCCCAAAGAGGCTTTGCTCTGGCTCCAAGGAAACGTCTCTTGAAACTATCTTCTTCAAGGATGCTTTTACCCATTTCTGATCGCTTAGCGGCGTCATCGTCCAGTGACATGTTGGCCCTTCCCAACCCACATAGTATACCAATAGGGGGTTGCTCCCTGCACGTATCTGTTCCATGTGTGCTCCAAACATGCCATCCGAGATCTAAACTATATGCAATATGAATATATGGTGATGGCACCTTACAGTAGACCCTTCTGCTCTCTACCCAAGACTCAGCTGTTTTAAGCCCCGGGTCTACACCCCAGTTCCCTTGTTGCTTGTGCACTTTGTCCCAAACTCCTCCTGGACTCCCAGAGGAAGGTCTCATCCTCACTAGAACATGCCGTTCTCAGAGCTTTCCCCTGGCATGTGGGTGCAAGAGGGCTCTGGAGAGTTCCACCCAGAACCACGAGCACCTCAGCTCTGAGTTCGGCGTCAGATGGGTCTCCTGGGAAAGAGCCTGTGTGGTGCTGCGGGTTAAGCACGGGCTGCTAACCACAGGTTGGCCGTTCAGACCCATCTGGCCTCTTCCCATGAGATGGACAGCCTCAGGAGTCCCAGGGAACCGTTCTCTGTCTTAAAGACACTCAACTCGATGGCTGGAGATTTGGTTTTGACGTATTCCCAAGCTTGCCAAACAGGATGAGGACCCTTAAGCATTCCTGTTGAGTCATTTTTTTGGAGGGGGGGCATCGCTGCCTCTCGTGATTGTGGGCACTTCCTGCTGAGTTATTGTCATGGTTGAAGTTATAGCTCCTTCATCATGAGGAGGAAATGAGTCAGACTTGTCTTTTCACGGGGTCGAGGTCTAGAGCTTGGCTCTCAGGTAGAAAGAGCGATAAGGGGTTATTACATGAAGACCAGAGACAGAGCTGGGTACGGACTGAGTGGAGACCCAATCGACCACTTCTGCAGGCAGGGTCCAGCCCATCTTGTAACAGCAACAGTTCTTGCCAGAGGCCTTGCGAACTAGGTGACAAGAAGGGCAACCACGGAAGGAAGGTGGCACATCTTTCCCCCTTGCGTTGGGGTCGAACTACCTCCCTGTCCACCTAGAGCTGACAGCTTTTGCCGGGAAGTGAAACTCTGCCGCGAAGCTGTCTTGTTCACCCCGTTGTTCCTGGCATTTTCTCCAGCACTCTGTAACGCACTTACTCATGCAGGGCCGAAGACGGACAGGAACAGGACCCGTGGGAAGACCCTTCATGTGCAGTCCAGGCCTGGGACGTTGCTCTGCAGACAGAAGCAAGAACTGCATTCTTCTGGGGTGCCCCCTCCCCAACTCTGACTTCCACCCTGCACATCATGTCTACGAATGGGCCTCAAGGTTTCCCTTTGTGGTTGGGAGACCTGATTGCCAGGGGAGGCGGTGAGAACATGAGCAAAGATAAGAAGCACCTGCAGAGAAAGGGGGGGGGGTGTAACTTAAAGGAAATCTGCTCGTGATCCATTTCAGGGCGTCACTTTGCAGCTGAAATACTCTTTGGAGAGGCTTTGGGGTGCTGCAAACCATAAACTCAGCAGCTTGAAATCACCAGCCACTCCTTGAGAGAAAGATGAGGCTTTGTGCTCCTATAAGGAGTTCCCCTCCTAGAAGCCCACGGGGACAGTGCCACTCTGTTTTTACCGGGTCCTGAGGAGTCATAGCAGACTCGATGGCAGTGGCTTTCTTTGCCTTCTCTTTTTTGGGGGGATGGGGACTCTACATTTACTCCATGGCCCAGGGCAGATAGATCTCCTTTCAGCAGAATCTTGTTCTGAAGCTAATAAGGTCAGGTTGCTGTATCAGGCTGATTCTATCTTTGCAGGCCTTACACGTCTAGTGACAGGTGCCACCTACCCAACTCATCCAATTCAGTGCCCCCCACAGTTGCCACTTATGAGAAATGACCAATGCCTGGCACATTCCAGGGACAGGCCAGAATCACCCCCAGGTGGATTCTAAGCTTCACCCTGAGTCACTTCCTAACCGCCACCAGTCCCTCCCCGCTCGTCACGGCTGCAAGCCCATTGACTGAAAAGGGAGGGAGAAATTCTCCAACCCCCATCTCGAGACTGCCTGATCATCTCACAGGTTCATCAGGCTCCTCCCCTACCCCCCGTCTTCTCCCAGGAGGAGCTGGGATTGCTCTTGGATGGGCGCATCGGTTGCAATGGGCCAGCGTTGGTGACGACTGGGACGAGAGACACAGGTAGGACAATATAAGAGAAATGAAGCAGAGTGAGGAAGGGCTCGTGTTTGCCAGGAACAAGGAAGGCCACTGCAGAGGGAAGGGGGCTAGAGGACAGCGGGTGATGCTGGAAGAAAATGGGGCTGCAGCCAGGCCGTGAGTGGTAGGTGAGTAGCGGTTTTCTCGCCCCCTCTGTAGCCCAAAGGGTCCCTATCACGTGTGCTCCAGGCTAGTGGGTAGGCACACAGGCAGTGCATCTCCTGCCTCGTGCCAGCGCATCGCCATTAGCTACCACCTTCTCGTCAGGGGGATGCTGAAACCAAATGTCACCCCATCGGCCAGCAAAGGAACCGGGCTGGCATTGCAGCGGCATAGTCACTCTGAATGTCCTGTTCCTGCAAAACTCCTCTCCTGTGTGCTGGGACCTTACAGAGGTCTAGGAAAGCCAATCTCCAGAAGAACAAGAGCCACCTTGGACTTCTGGCTTGCTCTCGGTGGGAGGGACACAGTTAAGGGAGACAGCTCATGCTGCACACTTTAGACCACTGAGTCCCAGGCTTCCAGTCCTGGGGTGGGGATGGGGTGGAGCCCAGGTGTCTTTTCTCTCCAACTTCAGGACTTTGTTTCGCACCGTCCTATCCCAGGGAGAGATGCGAGGTGGCGCCCTTGGCTGGCAGAATCCTTTCGATTTCTCACGCATCCCTTCAGCAGCCGTCTTGGCTGTCAGAGTTTGGAAGAAAGTGCTCGTGAGGCATTTGCTATGTCCAATACAATCTAGACTTGAGTTGCTTGTTTGTTCGTCATGTCACTGCGATGTGTCCAGGGACAAAGCCATACGAAGTACACACATCCCGAAGGATATGCTGTACACCCAAGACAAGACTATGACGATGCGTCTGGGTTCAAGCATGACCTTAGACCCAAGCCTTGGCTCTGGTGCTGAATCATGCCACCCACCGGCATCAGCTCCCCTCTGTGCTCCTCTCCCACTCCTGCTCGCAAAGAGAACATTCCCAACTGGTTTCTGTCAATAAAGGGATGCAAAACTTGCACTTTGGCGTGTCGTGTTTCTTCAAAGGGTGCTGCCAGGTGTTTGTGTTTTGAAGCTTGAGCTTGTTGTGGAAAACCATAGGCATTACAGCAGCTGCCTGGTCCACCGGCTGTCTCTGCCCACGATGGTCCCTGGCCTTTGGCAGGAGCTGACTCAGTACCATGCTGACCGGGCCCAAGGACCCCCAGGGGAGGTAAAAGCGCCAGACTCCCACTCTAACAGACTTACTGAGGGGAGGGGTGGAGGGGCAGCCCGTGGTCAGGAGAGGGACCCAGCTTAGGAGCGCCAGGTAGGACACCGGAACTGTCCACCCTCCTACGGACTCACTAGCTCTGTGACCTCAGTGCCCATTTTTGTAAAATGAGGGGCACCCTGGTTTCTGAGCTCCCCCTAGCCTGAAGTACTCCGAACCCAAGAGATCACCTGCACTGCTCCCAGGCTTCTCCCAGCCCTGAGGTTGCCGCTGAGGATCCAGGAAGCGGGTGCAGCTCTCACAGAGTGGGAAGCTGGAGCAAGGGTCTCTAAGCTGCTCGGAGCCACCCTCCACAGCGCTAGCACAAAGGCCCTGGATTTCCATTCCTTTCCTTTTCTTGTCACCTGACAGAGGAGTTTTAGGAAGGGGCCTTGTTGACTACTTTCCATCCTTGTGAAAAGTTCCTTTGGTCAGCTTGAGGCGGGTAGGGGGGTGGAGGTGGAGACGCCAAATCAGGATCCCCCATATTCCCAGGGAAGGCAGCTGCCCAAGTGCCAAGGCAAGCCTCCACTGGCCGAGTGGGGGACCCTCTATGGCTGCCACCTTGAGTAATCTTGCTTTGCCATGGTGACAGTGCAGACAGTAGCCTAGAGTGTAGATGAAATCGAGCCAGGGGAAGGAATTAAACAACGGCGTACCTATTAGTGATAAACCCACACTCCTTGGCTTCACCACAGAGGACATCTTTTTTCTTTTTGAAGGCTTCTATTGTGAAATGGGTAAAGATTTACAGAACAAAAACGTTTCCACTCAAAGATTCATACAATTCACAGTGTGTGGGGGGCTGAAAATTGGTGAGTTCAATTCCCAAGCTGAAGGGTAACTAAGGGTCAGAGTTGTGGAAATTCCACCCCTCTCTCTCCTATCAATAAGCCTGATTTTTTTTAATTAAAAGATCATTTTATTGTGGGCTCTTACAGCTATTCTAATAATCCACACATCGACGGCATCAAGCATATTCGTACATATGTTACCGTCATTTTGTCAATATTTACTGAGGGCTCTTAGAGCTCTTTTAACAATCCATGTCTCAAGCACGTGTGTATGTATCTTGGCATCGTTATTTTCTAGATATTTATCTTCTATTGAACCCTTGGTGACAGCTCCTCTTTTTTCCCTCCCTGAGCCCGATTTTTGTTTTGATGACTTGAGTTTTGTCCAACGTTTTGTTTCCATTCCGGCCAGGATGTGTGAGGACGTTTTCTATGGAGCAGTCAGTAGTGACATCGGCACCATCCAGCTCTTCTGGTTTCAGAGTTGCGCGTGTTGCTATTTACATGGCCTTGACCTCTTTGTTTCCAAAGGTCTTTCCGCTTTTATCATTCTTCTCTCCTTCTGGTGAGGAAAGAGCAACCATTGCACCTGAAGATGGCTGCTCATAAGCTTTGAAGATCCTCATCCCTATTCACTAAAATAAAATGTACAGCACTGTCTTTGTGGACCATGGCATTATTTTTTTAAAGAATAATTTTATTGGAGGCTCTTACAGCTCTTCTAATAATCCATATATCCATTGTGCCAAGCGTATTTGTACATGGGTGGTCATCATCCTTTTCAAAACATTTTCTACTTGTGCTCTTGATATCAGCTCATTTTTCCCTTGTTCTCCCACCCTCATAAACCCTTGATAAATTATAAATTATTATTTTCATATCTTACACCATCTGCTGTCCCCCTTCACCCATGTTTCTGTTGTGCATCCTGGGTGGATGGGTGGGTGGTTATACAGATCATTGCAATTGGTTCCCTCTTCCTCCCTGCACCTTCCTCTACCCTCATGGTATTGCTACTGCCATTAGTGCACCTGAGGGGGATATCTGTCCTGGATTTCATGTATCCAGAGTTCTTATCTGTACCAGTGTATGTGCTCTGGTTGGGTTTGTAAGGTAGAATTGGGGGCATGATAGTGGGAGAGGGGAGCATTAAAGAACCAGAGAGGAAAGTTGTACGTTTCATTGATGCTATACTGCACCCTGACTGGCTTGTCCCGTCTTTGTAACCCCTCTGTGAGGGAATGTCCAATTGTCGACAGATGAGCTTTGGATCTCCTCTCTGCACTACCTCTCATTCACATTAATAGCATTTTTTGTTCTGGGTCTTTGATGCCTGTAACCTGATCCCATCGATACCTCATGATCACACAGGCTGGTTCCATGTAGGCTTTTTTGCTTCCTTGCAAGATGTCCACTTGTTTATCTTCAAGCCTTTAAGACTCAACAGAGCAGCAAAGGGAGCAAAGCAATAAAGTCCCTGAGGAATCCCAAAAAGTAGTCTTTAGGGGAAAACCTTGGCACTTCATCAGACTTGATCAGAAAACCCTCATAAAGGTCACAGACAGACCTGGAACTATTTATAGGCCCCCCCCTCCCCATGTCTTTCTATATAAGATAGGCAGGGTAAACAATCCTCAGGAGAAAACAATGAAACCGGTGGTTCTGGGGGTACACAAGGGAGGGGGGTGTGGGAAAGGAAGGGGGAGCCCAAAAACCCAGGGAGAAGGGAGCAAGTGATCTAAAATCGAGAGTGAGGAGGCATAGGGCACCTGGTGGGATTTGATCAAGTTTAATGTAGTTGAGAGGAACTATGTACTGAAAGCCAAATGAAGGTCGAACATGATGGTGGGAATGGGAGAAAAGTAAAAGAAAATAGAGGAAAGAACCAGGAGACAAAGGACATTTATAAAGATATAAATACAGGGGGCTGAGCCCCAGTGGCGTAAGTGGTTGAGTGCGGGACTGCGGCCTGCAGACTTGGTGGTTCAAATCCAGCGGTGGCTCTCATGAGCAGCTCTGGGTAGCTCCCACAACCTCCAGAGGGCAGTGATGCCCAAAAAACAAGACAAAAAAAAAGATAAAACTACAGGAATGTCAATATGTAAATATATGTAAATAAATATATGATGAATGGATATATACATATGTTAAGTTTTAAGGTATCACCATGATACCTCAGAAGCATGCTCAGGAAACATAAATCAGTGATAAAGCACAGGCAAACTCACATTTCAGGACCCTGTGCATTCTCCCAAAGAGAATTAGCCGTTGTTAATAAACAGAACCCCAGAAAAAAAGCATGTCATCAAAAGTGTTTACACACACACACGTGTGTGTATGTGTGTGTGTGTGTGCCTCTTGTATTGGCATCCTCACTGACGATTGGCATGGAAAGTGTAAGCAGTTTCTACAGGTGTTCAGCAGTCCACAAGATAAAGCAATGCTTACTGCAGCTGGACCATTCCTAAGCACCTGTATACAAGTGGACCGAATGATCAAATTCTTTTAGGAAGCATCAAGGGAATGTTGCAGATGACCAGGACAATCTATGGATGTCATTAAAAGCATAAACACCTGCAGGCACTAACTGCCCCTTATGATAGGCTCTTCTGCACTGCCACAGCCTGTGGTGTACAAGAGACACGTATGAAATAGAATCTTGCCTGCAATGGACTGAATGTGGGACGTCTGAGGGGTCAGCCCCAATCCCAACTACGTGGACACCCCCACCCCCAGAAAAATTCACTTCAGAGGACAGCACCAAAGCTCCAGCTCAGGGAGAGGGACATGTCTGATTAGAGCACACAGGAGCAAATGAAGGGGGGGGGGGAAATGGAGCATATCCTGCCCCACCAAACCCTGAGGACAATATTCCTGCTCAGAGCAGCCAATGCACAGAGAGGGCCATAGAGTTGGCCCACCATGAGACACGACGTCCCTCACTGATCCATAGTGCTATGGGTACAACACTGGAGACACTGTGGGGATCGTGCCTGACCCGATGCCACCACACCCAGGCCAACACTGAGGGCAACAGAGCTGCCAGGGAAGCAGAGCAATGAAGTCCTTGGGGAATACCAAAATTAGACTGTGGGGCTCCTAAGGGTCAACAAACAGACCTGGAACGATTTATAGGCTTTTCTCTTTTTGTTATTGCTTTGTTTTCTTTTGCAGCTTTGTTTTGCTCTGTCTTGTTTTGTGTGCCTATTATTCTCTGTGCAGATCTATCTAGATAAGATAGGTGGAATAAACAGTCTTGAGGAGAAAACAAAGGGGCTGACAGTTCCAGGGTGACATGGGAGAGGGAGAAGTGAGGGAAAAGAAGTGAGTGTTAACAAACCCAGATACAAAGGAATAACAAGTGATCTAAAATTGATGGCGAGGAGGGTGTAGGAGGTCTGGTAGGGTTTGATCAAGGGCAATGTAACCAAAAGGCACTAATGGAACTCAAATGAAGGCTGAACATGACAGTGGGACAAGAGGAAAGTAAAAGGAAATAGAGGGAAAAATGAGGAGGCAAAGGTCACTTATAGAGGTCTAAATACATTATCTACTCAAATACTTATCCCCCACCCAATGAAATAACATTTGTTCTATTAACCTGGCATTCCATGATGCTCCCCTTCCCAACATGATCGCTAAAGACAAAGTGGGTGCATAAGCAAATGTGGCGAAGAAAGCTAATGGTGGCCAGCTATCCAAAGACATAATGTCTGGGGTCTTAAAGACTTGAAGATAAACAAGCGGCCATGTAGCTGAGAAGCAAGAAAGTCTACATGGAAGAAGCACATCCGCCTGTGTGGTCATGAGGTGTCGATAGGATCAGATATCAAAGAACAAAAAATTATATCATTGTGAATGAAGGGGAGTGTGGAGTAGAGACTCCAAGCCCATCTGTAGACAACTGGACATCCCTTTACAGAGGTTCACGGGGAGGAGATTAACCAGTCAGGGTGCAGTATAGCAACGATGAAACATACAACTTTCCTTTAGCTCTTTAATTTTTCCTCCTTCCCACTATCATGATTGCAATTCTACCTTACAAATCCAGATAGACTAGAGGATGTACACTGGTACAGATAAGAGCTGGAAACAGAGGGAATTGAGGACAGATAAACTCCTCAGGACCAATAGTGAGAGTAGCGCGGGGAGGGGAAGAGGAATGTGGGGGAGAAAGGAGGAACTGATCACAAGGATCTATATATAACCCCCTTCTTGGAAAACAGACAGCAGAAAAGTGGGTGAAGGGAGATGTCGGACAGTGTAAGACATGACAAAATAATAACAATCTATACAGTATCAAGGGTTCATGAGGGAGGGAAGAGGTGATGGGGAGGGAGGGGAAAATGAGGAGCTGATACTAAAGGTTCAAATAGAAAACGAATGTTTTGAGAATGATGATGGCAACAAATGTGCTTTGACACAATGGATGGTTGGATTGTGATCACAGTTGTACGAGCCCCCACTAAAATGATTAAAAAAAGAATTGATCTGCCACGTGGCCAAAACAGGAGATACTCTAAGCATCATTCTGCTATTTTCTAACACAAAGAGAGGAACTTCTATTGATGAAAGAGGGATCAATGGAAGGGGCTCAAGCATCTCTTTTCAGACACATCTTTGGAAGCAACCAGGCTGTAGTTTAGCAGGGAGTTCGGACTGGTGGAGATGGCGACTCAAGGGTGTCCAGCAAAACCCTGCTCCCCAGCGTTAGACTGTACCTAACACAGTCGCCATCAGCCACAGGTGGCGGCCAAGCCACCCCCAAAACTGGAACCCACCAGCCATTCTGGGGGAGAAAGATAAGGCTTTCCACTTCTGTAAAGACTTACAGACCGGAAGCCCAGGGTCCAGGCTCATTGTCACTCAGAATCGGCTTGAGGACAACAGACCTAACAGGAGTCACGGGCCGTTCCTCAAATGAACACAACCTAAATAAAATGTCACCTCACCTTTGGCTACATAAGACACCTGTCAAATGTTGGGGTGACGATTGGCCACTATAATGGTCAATAGACATGGGAAAACTCAGAGGATTGTATCCCCTCCCTGAGGCAACCCCCGCCTGACTACAGACTGTATTGTGATGGACTCCTGTGCTTTGCGGACATCACTGCACCCCGATGAAGCGATTGCCTGAACCGATTGCCGGCCAATTGTTTATAAACCTGAAGTATGATTTGCAGGAAGGTGGGTAGTGAGGAGACAAAATGGAAATCGAACACCCCTGCCATCAAGTCGATGCCAACTCATAGCAACCTGATGGGACAGGCTAGGACCGACCGTGTGAGTTCTCTTTCCAAGGGTGGCCAAGGAGACAAAATGTGTGACTGCTGGAGCCAAGGGACGTGGCGTTGGAGGCCCGTTCAGTGGAAGCCAGACACTTCCTGGGCTTTTTCACACCAGGCAGCTATGCCCTGTGGGAGCCCTGCATTTGCACACAGTGTCTGACTCTGGGGGGGGGGGAGGGATACAGACAGATCATTTTATCATTTAGGTAAAAGTCCTATTGGCAGATAATTCACCTGTCATAGGAGTGCTGGTGGTGAAGGGGTGCCGTGTTAGGAGGCTAATCGCAAGGTCAGCAGTTCAAAACCACCCGTCTTTCCTTAGGGGGGAAAGGCTGGACTTTGTGATCTAGTCATGGGTATGCCGGCAGCATCGGGACAAGTCCGTGAGATGTAAGTGGTTTATGAATTGTTACACTATCTCTAAGAGCCCCCCAATAAAATGATTACGGACAAGGACAAAGCAGAGAGTGGCTGTCTTAGAAACGGACGGAGGAAGTTCTTCCCTGCCCTCTTGGGTCACTTGGTGTCGCTGTCGAGTGGATGGCGGTGAGTTTGGGTGGACGCGGGCCTGTGCACCAGTGTAATCGTTCAATCATCTTAGGAACTGCGCAATCACCACCACACTCCGTGTCAAGTGCAGTTCTTTCTCCTCCTCCTTGCTGTTAGCGCCCCATTATCCAAGCCCCCAGCCCCGCCACCAGCCCCCCGGGCAATTATTCATCCCCTTCCTGTCTCTATCAATTGCCCTATCCTGAATTTCACGTCATGAAATTGTAGAAAACACAAACAGGAAGCGAAGAACCACCACCACCAAACTACAAAGACTAGACAAAACAAAAAGGCCTCAATAGAAAAGGAAGCAGGAAATATATTTAAAAAGTTTTTTTTCAAATGGGTCAAAAGGGACAGACAGATCATTTTAAAATGCTGATGAAAACCACTGTCACTTTCCAGACTCGCTGGCTTTGTATCACGACGTGAAAGCCGCTGATTAGCAATTACGTCTCATTTTCAGTCTTTTAAGAGTTTCACAAATCGTTAGACCTGCAAAGAACCTTGAAATTGACGTCGCCCCCAACCCTCATGGAGTAGCCGAGGAAACGCAGGCTTTGTTAATGGAGTTGATGGAGTCTGAAGCCAGCACGCAGGCTGTGTCCGGACAATGGTCCTCCCCAGAACCATTCAAAACTAAGTGGGGTTTGTTTGAGGTTTATTAACCTCAAATGGTCTAGAACGCCTTTCACGGTAAACTGACAAGTAGCAGCGATTTGATTCTCATGTTTTAACAAAAAGTCCATGAAATGTTTAGGAGTCAATGTTAAATTCAATGTTACACATTGCTAAGAACCATAAAGATGAACAACTCATACTCGTTTGGCAAGAACACGGTCGCCACCAGATGTTCCCAGAGGCCTGTGTTCTGGTATGGGGCCTGGCCCCATTTCACCGGAGAGGACACGGGAGCAGAAACCCTTGAAGTGAAACCTTCCACTTGTTCCCTCCAGTGCCATTCCCAAACTACATGCCCAAACGAAGCAGTCCTTTGGGTCTTCACCTCATCGGAGCCCTGGTGGTCTAGTACGGACTACCAGTTGGGCTACTAACAGCAAGGTCAGCAGTTCAAACCTACCAGTTGCTCCATCGGAGGTAAAGGGGGCGGGCACTCTTAATGTCAAGAATTCGTCTTGGAACCTCACAGGGGCAGCTCGACTCTGTTTTAGAGGTCTGCAATGAGTCGGAATGTACTTAGTGGCAGTGAGATTGATTTGGTCATTATCTTTACAGTGACCAGATTTTGGGCTGAGCCCTGGTGGCGTAGTGGTTGAGTGCAGGACTGCGGCCCACTGGTTTGGCTGTTCAAATCCAGCAGCAGCTCCCCAGGAGCAAGGCTGGGCCTCCCACTCTTACCAGAGGGCAGTGATGCCCCCACAAAAACAAAAAACAAGACAAAAAATAAAAGGAATAAATAAAGTGACCAGATTTTAAGTGGAACACCATTGATGGGGGATGGGGAGGAGGTGGGGTTCTTGATTAAAAATGTGGTCTATATGGAGCAACAAAAGTGTTCACAGAACGCAAAAATATTATTGTAATATATTTAATTTTAAAATGCTGCGGGATATTGCTAAATTGTTAAAAAGCATTACATCTGGCCACCTTAATTATCTTAGAACCACTGAATCAGGAGAGGGGAGGGGACATGTAACACACCCCTCACTTGGGGTAATTCGGAAGGAACTGTGGTGCTGCAGGAACTCCGACCTTGGGTATGATGGGAAACACTGGCAGTTGGAATGCCCCAGCTGCTCTGGGGGAAAAAGATAAGGCAGTCTGTTTTCATCAAGGATGACAGCCTTGGGGACCCTCTGGAACAAGCCTTGTTGGTCGCACATCACTGCTCTGCGTTGGAACAGACTGGATGGCAGTGGAGGAGGTGGACCATGGCCAGACTCCCCTAGTCTGCCTGGGACAGGCTCCCGTTTATACCCAGTGTCCCAGTAGAATTATGGCGAGTGCTTCTGCAGACTTACAGAGGGGTCCTGCTTTGGACAGGGTATAGATGGTCACTCTTCAGTCGGCCCTGTTTTGCCATGGCACAGTGCAAAGCAAGGAGCGCCTGAGGCCCTAAGACAGAGCATCTCACACCGATTCCCTTTCATTGATCAGAATGGAAGCCTCGAAAGTCTGCCAGTGGGAATGGGAAAATTCTTCTGGGATGAGGCAGTGGGCTGGACAACCCTTTTATTGCTGAGATGACTGGAGACAGTCTGGGCCATGACTGACACCACCACTGGCCCCACAATTTACGTGAAAGGGTATCGAAGCAACACACGTGTCTAGTCTTCTTGGTCCAAACACCACTGCCAACGACAGCTGTCCTCCAGGTCAAGTGGGGATGGCCAGGGCCCTCCAGCCCAAATCATCCTGCAGGACCACGTGTGCCAGGCACCCTGATGATGGGGCGTATGGCTCCAGCCACAGAGGCTCGCACCACTACCACGTTGTGGTTGTTTGCGGGGGCACCGGGTATGGGCCTACACTTGTCACCAGAACTGAGCTAGCACACACACAGGTCCCATTCTGCCTCTCGAGTTCTGATAGACTTTTCTATTGATTAGCTAACCATTTTACTCTCTTGGCTCAGGCGTTGTTCTGCCTGGGGTACTACTTTAACGAGCTCTGGATTTGGGGGTGGGGGTGGGAGCAGGAAGGAGAGATAGTGTCACTAACTTGACATTTCGTCTCTGTATTAGTTTAGACTCAGAATGGTGTTTGTCCTCTGCTGAACTCAAACTCATCACATCGGCGAAGCCAACGCCGACTCATAGTGACCCCATAGGACGGCCTCTGTGGGTTTCTGAGACTGTTTCTCTTTGCAGGAGAAGAAAGACCTCCCATAGAACAGCTGGTGGGTTCGAACGGCTGACCTGGTGGACATAGCCTACTATGCTACGATTGTTTTGTTTTTTTTATGAGTTTGAAGCATTTCTTCAAGTATTCACAACTTCAAATATTCTACCTCTATGAGACTCACTTTCAAGCACTGGTGGACTTTTGTGTGGATACGAATCCACCCGCACAGGATGTTGGGCTGGGCATATGAACCAGAAGCCACCAGCACCACCACCAATGATTCCAAGCAGAAACCCTGCCGTGTGCAGAAGTCAGGGAGAGATGGAATGTGAAAATACAGCATTTGACTCATCTTAACCAAGAGCAGAATAATAATCAAGGCACCAAGCCACCTCAACACTCCCTCAACATGAAGCAAAAGCCCATTAAGAATGTAAAAACAGTACTTGCGTTGGTAACATAAACATTTCCTGCCTTGACTGCCCCATGAAAAGTTGAAATAGAATTAGACTGGGCTCAGTGGCAGAGTGTGGTTTGGGCGTGGAATTGGAAACACTTTTGTGTGTGCACAGTGTATGGGTCAGATTCACAGCACCTGGGCTGTGCTCCCCAGGGAGACTTACACTTGCTTCAAGATAAAGCAGTCAGCAGATAAAGGACCTTGTAAAATCTCTTTGGCTATGTGGTTGACACCTACAACAAAGCCAGTCCCTGGTAGCAATCTACCTGTGGGCGCTTCATCGTCAGGGAGTTCCAGCTCTTTCCAGATCCCTGCAGCTAACCCTCAGAAAGAGAGAAGAGGCTGTCTCCTTCCATACAGATTTAAATTCTCAGAATCCCTCAGGGGCAGTTCTCCCCTGTCCTGCAGGGTCTCTATGAGTTGGAATCGAGTGAGTTTGGTGTTTGGCTTATACAGTTATACAGGCATCTGCTGTAAATATTCTAAGCCTTAAACACATGCGAGGTTAGTCGCAGCCCTTAGCTCAGAGCAGGGGTTCTCAACTTTCCTCATGCCGTGGCCCTTTCATAAAGTCCCTCATGTTGAGGTGGCCCCCAAGCATAAAATTATTTTCGTTGCTACTTCCTAATTCATTTTGCTACTATAACAAATCAGGTGACCTGTGAAAGGATTGTTCGCCCCTCAAAGGGGTCGAGACCCATAGGTTGAGAACCACTGGTTCAGAACAAAGGCATAAGCCCGTTCTTAGTGTGACTTCCCTGCCTTGAGAGACACTAATGATCTAGGATACACTCAGTAAAGGAAAATGGAGCATATCTAAGAATTGAGTGTCGTGATATATTTTCTACCTAGACTACCTGCTTTCTGAAACAGCGTGGCTACATGGTGACCCCTGCTGATGGCCAATGAGGTGAAACTTTTGGAATTACTTATGTCTAATACCTGTATCTAAATAGCCCAGTGTTTGAACTCAATGCTGAGATTCTTTTTTTTTTTTAATTTCCTCTCCAGAACACTTTGAATCATCATTATTCATAGGCAGCTCAGTCCATTTTTTGCCATTAGCACCCGATTTGGAAGGGAAAGATTCATTTGAGTGCTTCTCCACCATGCCCAAGTGTTCGTCTCGAAGCGACGTGGTAGGTGTGTTACTTTTTCTCATCGTGGTGGTGTTAGGGGCCATTGTACAACAGAGTGAAACTGCCCCTCCCCCCAATCCCGAGAGTCCGGCACCATTCTTACAATGTCCTCATGTTTGAGCCCATTGATAGGTGCAGCCACTGTGGCAATCTACCTTGTCGAGGGTCTTTTTATTTTTTTGCTGCCCGATCCATGCCACTACATAGGATGTCCCTTTCCATAGTCATTGTAGGGCCAAGTTCCAATAGGGTAAACAGATTGCTTCAGACACTTATGATCTTGGGTCTCTGTGATTCCCTGCACAAGTGGTGCATAGAATTCACATCCAGAGCCCACTTCTAGGCGAAGAGAACGTTAGACTTCATGAATGAAATGTTCTCTCAAGTAACACTTTCATTCCCCCAGTGAATGTGATCCCAGTGAGAACAGAATTCTCACGTAACCACCAAGAGGCGGGATTAGCGAACACAATTCACTCACAGGGTTTGCTCACTGTGCAAATCAAGAGAGAAAGCCAGAGCGAGAGCGATCTTTAACTCTCCAGGAGAGAAAGGAAAATTGGGTGTCATTTCTCATGAAAATGTGTTGAAGACAAAGACTCTGAGTAGGGCCCGGGGCAAGGGTTAGGTTTCTTGAGACATGCTGTTCTTCTGAGATGACAATACTTCTGAAACTCTAGTTCTTCCTTCTTTTTTTTTTTTGGCATCACTGCCCTCAGGTGGTGGGAGTAGGAGGCCCAGCCTTTGCTCCGTGGAGCTGGAATTGAACCTCCATCCCAGTGGGCCTCAGTCCCGCGCACAACCACTATGCCACCGGGGCTCAGCCGAAACTCTAGTTCTAAAAACAGAGAAGAACTAAATCTGCACATACCCTGGTAGAGTTCCAGAGATTTCCATGAGGGACTGCTATCGTGGACTGATGCATCCACACCGAGATGTGACAGGGAAGGCCGAATTCAGAGTACAACGTATCTACCAAGACAGAAGTCCACAGGATCTGTTTACATCTCCCTTTAATTCATCACTCCAGTCTATACGCTCCAGTTGTACATTTTTTTAAGGTTCATTAAAATTAAATCCCTGCGCATTTACCAAGGGGCACAAGCAAGATGATGTCACTAGTTTCTCCCCCCTCAGGTTTCCTTTCAAACAAGAACATCTTGAAAAGATGCACCCACCAAACTACGGTTATTACCATTTAAGGTCACTGAGTGATGTTCTAAAATCATTCATCACATTTTAAATTCTCTCCTTTGAGAGAATATAATGTGGAAAACAAATCCAAACTACTCCTTTATGTAAATTAAAGCTTAATTCAAAATTACAACGATTTACATCATCTACTATACTTTGTGTTTTTTTTAGTAATTAACCTTCCTGAGGTTGATTTTGTTCTCCTTGGTGTTGGCTTAGCTAAAGTGCTTAATAAAATCTCTACAGAATATATTACCCTCTCCATAAATGAATATTATTTTGAACTACAATCCAACAAATATCTTACTACATTTAATTATGCTTGATTAATCCAAATATTACGGAGAGATTTATAGAACAGAGATTTTTTTGTTCAGATTAAGTTCGCACTCTTTCCACTGGATTGAGTATTGCCACAAACTTACCACACCTCAATTCTCTAACAAAACAAAATACAAAACAAAAAAACAAAACAAAACAAAAAAGACACAAGAACAGGCACAATATTCCCAGTCATCCGAACTGGACCGCAGGCTTCTAGAAAACCAACGGTTTCTTCTCATTTTCAAGGAATGATATTGATCTCCAAGGAGACATGGTGGCTCAGTGGTTAAGCACTTAGCTGTGAGCTGAAAGATAAGTGTTTTGAATCCACCAGCCAATCAGGGGGCGAGCTCAACTCACGGCCATCAAGTCAAGGTTGACGTCTAGCATCTGGGTAGAATTGCCCCTGCGAATTCCCAGGCGTTCCCAAGATTATAACTCTATATAGGAGTGGTGGGTTCAAACTGGGGACCTTGTGGTTTGCAGCCCGATGTCTAATCCACCACGCCACAGGGCTCATCAGAGGTCAGTGGTTCTGTCTCTCTCAGTGGGAGAAAAGACCTGGGAATCTGCTCTTGTAAAGGTTTGCAACCCTGGAAACTAGAGGAGGCAGGTCTACTCTGTCCAAAGTGTCTGAGTTTGGGAGGGTGGGGTGAGGTGATGTGCAGGATTCCATAAAGAACTCAGCCACCACTTCTCGTGGGAGGCGTGCTGTCCGTTCCTGCAGAGTCCAGTGTTTAGGGAGTGGGTGGGGAGACAGGAAGGCAACTTGACAGCCTCAGTGGGCAAATGCAGCTACATTGACACCTGAGCGAGCCGGACACCGCCGGACTGTGCTTACCCTCTCCAACAGGCTGCAGTCTGACCACGTTTCCCGTGTCCGTCACTCGTGTGACTGCAAGAGCTTTTGCTCCTCCGCCGGCTTTCCCCCCGTACACCGGCAATACTGTCTCATTACACCCAAACCACATTCACGTGTCACGCAGTCGCTCTCTAGGCTAGAGCAGAACGACCTCGGAGTTTCCCAGATTATAAATCTGTAGGGGAGCAGAAAGCCTCCTCTTTCTCCCCAGGAGGGGCCGGTGTGCTCAAACTGCTGACCCATGAGGTTAGCAACCCAGGGCAGAACCACGACCGAGGGTCTGAGAATTCTTTTCCTGCAGGCACATCAGGGGCTGAGCCACTTCTAACAGAGATTGTCAGTCCTGACGCCCTAAGGTGGTTCTTATTTAAACGCAAATGCCATCAGGTGGAACCTGCCAGGCTCAGGGCTCAGCAGAGAAAGATGTGGCAGTCCACGGCCCTAAGCATTAACGCTCAGACCAAACTGGCTGCCATCCAGCGGATACTATGCAACCTTGGCCCTAGGGGACAGAGTAGAACTGCCCCCGTGGGTTTCTAAAGCTGTAACTCGTGATAGGAGCAGAAAGCGTCATCTTTCTCTGTAGAAGCGGCTGGCAGTTTCGAACTGCTGACCTTGTGACAGTAGGTCGCCCAATGGGTGACCTACTCGGCCAGGAAGGTTCCTTTCTGTAAACATGACAGCCTCGGAAACAGTTGGGCTCTCCTGCAGACAGTGGCAATGAGCTTGGTTTATGGTAACCACGTCTCCTCCTCTACTCCCTCCCTCCCCAGACTGCCCCCCACGTCCTTCAGCTTGCGCGCTCTCCAGGGGCGGGACACGTGGGTGTCAAAGCCTGCCCCTCCAGCGAGACGGGCCACTTGAATGCTGCTGGTGCCTGTGCCATATGTGAACTGCCCTTGTCCTGGACAGCACTCAGTTTACTGCCAAGATGAGGCAGGCAGGGGGCGCACGGGGTGGTGGTGTCTCCTGTGCTTGCTTCCAGGCAGATACAAGGTTTCTCGAGACTTCTGTCACCCACCACTGAACGCTTTCATTTTGATGGTAAAGATCAGTTTCACTACCTTGGACAGGGTGGCATTGGGAGGGAAAGGGTGCTGTATCACCTTCAGGGACAATTCTTTCCTGTCCCTCTGAAGCAATCGTCCGCTAAAAAATGAGGTCTCCGTGGCAGAGCAGCTGTTTGTTTGTTTGTTTGGGGGTGGGGGCAAGCAGTTGTTTTCATTGCAGTGCCATTATCCAGATGCGCCCAGTGAGAAACTTCTCTTTTAATACCGAGTTCTGAAGTCTGAAAAGTCCGATCCCAAACCTACTGTCACTGTTTTTATGACGAGTTGCTGTTGAGTGTTGCCCAATTCCAACTCCCAGCGACCTAAGGCTTGAATCTTGGAGATTGCCCGGCCTTTCTTCCTACGAACCACTGGTTGGTTCTGAGGCACTTGAATGTAAGACTGACTCATGCTTACTACTCTCCTGCAGACTCAAGCCTGGGCAGTTCATAAAAATTAAAAAAAAAACAACCCCAACCATTTGAGTTAATGTTGACTTGATTTCTACCTTATAGGGCAGAGTAGAATGCCCGCACTGGGTTTTGGTTAGCAGTTCAATGCGTAACCAGAGCTGCTCTGTAAGCCCAGCAAAGAAGCTAAAGCCTGAGGTCCAGGCCACCCTCGCCTCCCCCCCCAAAGGTTTGTGTGTTTCATTAACTCCCAGTGCCTAGCAGACAAGACAGTGCTTGTTTGTTTTAAATGAAGCCCCTACATTCTCTCACATGCCCCCGAGGCAGGGGCAGGCTCTACGATCCTCTCTGCAGGGCTGTGAGGTGGAGACACCTTCGCCTTGTGTTTGTGTCTGTTAGAGCAGCAGTTCTCACCCTGGGGTCTCAACCCCTTTGAAGGGGGGCGTCGAACAATCCTTTCACAGGGGTTTTCTTATTCATCACAGTAGCACAATGTCAGTGATGAAGTAGCAAAGAAAATGTAACGGTTGGGGGGTCACCACCCCATGAGGAACTGTATGAAAGGGTCACGGCATTGGGAAGGTTGAGAAGCACTACGCTAAAAAAATTCAAGGGGGAGAACCACAGTGTTGAGCCAATGGGTGGCTGGACCGAGAGGCAGTTTTATAAACAGAGATGGGGTTACAGCTTTCCTCAACGTCCGTGTTCCACATCACGCCCTTTCTCAGATACAGGTGAGCCCACAGGCCGTTGCCCGTTTCAAAGCAGAACAGAGCCAGAGGCAGACAGAACTCTGGTGCCGGCATTGTGGAGGGTTGGAGCACCAAGGAAGCCGTCACTCAAGGGCTTCCTGGCGGTTCTGAGGGTGAGACCTGTGGCTGGTGGCCTAGGGCTATGGGCTGGCCACTGCTGACGGCAGGGTGCAATCCTCCAACCAGCTAACCCCGAGGTGCTTCAGAAGGCTGGGTGCTCAATTTCTGACCAAGTTAGCCATGGAAAACCCAATCGAGCACAGTTCCTACTCTGATGTCCCAAAGTTTACCATGGGTAAAAGGTCACTGGACAGCAACAGAATGCTTTGACAGGGACCCTATCGATAGGTATGATTAGCTAGACAGATGCATGGATTTTGCGCTCCCACTTCATTGGAGTCCTAGTCTAAGAACAATGAATTCTTATGACTTTAAAGTGATCTCTGATAAGAGTGCTACAGCAAAGGGCGGTGTAGGAGGGATATGGTGCCCAGCTATTGGGAAGTATAGTATTGGGGGGTGGGGTGGTCCTCAACGCCTTTCCTTAAAACACACAGCCATCTAAGTGAGACTAGGTCCATATGGAAGCAGCACACCAGCCTAGGTGATTCAAGAATTGTAAATAAAATCCAACCTTGCAGGAGGGAATGGTACTGCAGTGTAAGTTCTGATCACCTGGTTCGCAGAAGGCTGGGATGACAGCTGTGGTGGTCATGTGCTTATGTTAATTTCATGATTGAGATGTAGGGGTGGAGTCTAGCCTGTTAGTCTGGAGATAGCCATTGGGGTCTCTGTGTGGGCATGGCTTTCTCCTGAGACTTCTGGGAAATTTTGCGTTATTTCCCTCATGGAGATGAGAAGCTATCTTCCCAGTTGTTGGGAGTGAGTCTGAGAGATGATGAATTATGGACAGACAAGATGGCAGCATCCCAGGAGCTATTGGAGAAGCCACATGGCCTTATCCTGATGGAACCAGATTTCTGAAGCTGGAGAAGCCATGTGGAGACCCCTGCCAGCGTCGAGTTGCCTCTACCTCCACTGGATGCTGTTGATGGACCCTGAGCCCTGGGAGCGAGGAGCCCTGGGGAGACCCCTGCCAGTGCCGGAACTCTGTACTCACTGGTCTATAATTTTGTTTGAGTCAGAAGGAGACTTTATAGACTGATATCGGGCATATGGGCTAATATCGGAGTTGACTTTGAACTGGACTGGGCTGTTTTCTCAATGTTCCATCCCTCTTGTATATAAACCTTTTCTTTATATCCATATGCATGTCTATGGACTTGTTTCTCTAGTCTACCCGGACTAACAGTGAAAGGCCAAAACCTATTCACAGGGTCACCCATTTGGATCAAGTCTCTGACGAATCCTTTCTGACTATAGGCCAGGTGTGAGATAGGCTTTGTAGTCAGGTCAAAATGGGACACCTTTGCCACTCCACCTCCCTCTGGAGCCAAGGTATACTTGCTCCAGTTTTTAATGTTTTCTGCTATGTGTTCAGGCTTTTCTGTTTCCCTTTTGTCATTGTTGTTGGGCTGTTGGAATTTGTGTTGATTCTCTATGTTTTTTCTATGTAAGAAATCGGACACAGGTAAACCATACAAGAGACACACTAGACTCAGAGAGTCAAAGGGACAGGGCAGGGAGGTGAGCAGGAAGTGATGAGCTAACGAGTGCAAGGAAGAACTGTCCTGGACTCGATCGTGGTAACGAGGGCACAACTCTGATGACTGTGTTGGAACTACTGAAATGGAGGACATGTGAATGGTGTGGTGGGGAAACTGTACAAAGTCAACTACTTTTTAAAGATGAAAAACCGGTCTGATTGTAAAGACAGAAAAGCATGCATGCCGCAGGGGGGCCCTCTGAAGGGTTAACACACTCAGTCCGGGGGCAGCCTGCTGGTGTGGCAACCTACCGCTCATACTTCTCCTGGCAACTCTGTGCGAGTTTGAAATAGGCTGTTGCATCGGATGATTGATGGCATCAGTAATATTTCCTGTGACCCCCTCGTTTCAAAACAGAAGGTAGTCACAAGCACTCATCCAGGGCAAAGCACCTGAGTAGAAAGTTACCTGTCTAATCAGAATAAACAAAACTCCTGCATCGAGCAAGTCATTAATGGCTCTTTCCTGCTGACCACATTGGCTCCTTCTATGAACATATAGATGATGAAGGGTGTTATCGTCAAAGTCAATGTTTAAGCACCCGGCCTTCTGGGAACGAGGGCAGAATTAATGCCTGTTTACTTAACTGCTCCTGCCCCCCCATCCCGCCCCCTAGCAAAACAGACGGGTGTTGAAGCCCCATGCTTAGATCCTGAACAACAGGGGAGGATCTGTCAGATGTTAGGGAGCTGGGACTCTTCAGAGGAGGGGGTCTCCCATTTGCCAGGCATCTCTCCTCGTCTCTAGTAGGCCACAACCCCCTGGGAGTTAATGAGCGAGTTCCAGGGGGGCACCCCTGATGACAAATGGGGAGTGGGGGCAGGAGAAGCCCAGTGCATGTCCAGAAGCAAAGAACCAAGGGATGGAGTGGAAGCTGAGGAGACACACTAGCTCAGAAGTCAACCACCCAAGTGCTGATGATCTGGAATCCAGTAGCGCACAAGTATGGACCTACTACTCTTCTGCTGAGGTGATGTTGGGTGGCAATGGGGATGCTAGGTGGCCCCCTGTCCTGCAGGAGGGTCCAAGTGGCTCCAGGGCAAAGGCTCCTAGTGCATCTACAGAAGGCGCTCAAAGACAACAGAGCCCATGGAGGGCTTTGCTTTCCTCCCTCCTCCTCCTTTCTCCACATTCAACAGCAGCTCGAGAAGCTCAAACTATCTCCACCATGACAATCTGTCAAGATCTCGCCTGACCGTGCCAGGGCTCTTCCCTCCCCCAGAAGGTTCTTGACACTCTTCTTGGGCAGCCAGAGCTAGGTGTATTCAAAGACAACTAAGAAGCAGCAACAGTCATCACGATACTTGTGCAACTGAAAAGCAAAACAGAGCAAGCCCAGCACTCGAGAAAAACAACGGAGCCACGCACACTGTGGGAGCAGGCGAATTTCAGAAACCATGGAAATCGTAGACAAATTGAGCCAGCCTGCAACGAACTGAACTAAGGCATCAAAGAGAAGGTACTGGGCGGGGAGAGAAGGTGGCTAAGCTCAGGAAAGGAATGGAAATAAAAAAGAAGCGTTCAGCAGAGCTCTGGACTCCACAGGGTAGAAAACGGAGGCCGTGAAATGGAGGTGTCGGCTTGCGGGGAAAATCCTCCCACGCGGCACGCAGAATGACGGACGAGGAGATGAACAGGATCACAGGCAAAGGAACGCGAAGGGCGGCTCAACTCCAGACTCACTCCATCGAGGCTATGCTGACACAGAGCCACGCTGTAGGGCAGGTCGAACTAAGTACGCCGGGGGGTTCCAAGGCGGTAACTCTTGACGGGAGTCGAAAGCCTCCGCTTTCTCCCCGGAGGAGGCAGAAGAGAGCCAACACCCCGGCGGCCTCTGAGGGAGCAGATGCAGCCAGTCCAAAGTGTACCCAAGTGTCACCGTCTACTGCCCACTGAGTGCTGGGAAAGCCAACAGGCAATTGTCAACCCCGAGACACACTCAAATGAAGTTCCGGAATTTCCAAGACAAAGAATCACAAGTGTCCAGGGCGAACAAGCAAGTCCCCTCCTGGGACTACCCCAGGGGAGGGACCTGAAAACAATTATCTCCAAAGAATGGAGGGAGAAGAAAGGTGACCCAAGAAATGGAATGCCAGCCAAGGCATTGTTTATAAGGAACGGGAAGAGAAAGACATTTGTAAATATGCAGCGAAAGCCGCACTGAAGCTGTAATCTACTCCACCAGAGGAGAAAAGCATCAAGTCTTGGAGGTGAAGTCTTTGCCTAGAAGGGCTGGCAGTGAACACAGAATTCATTCAAACGTGGAATTAAGGCTAAATAACTATAGTAATTACCTGCAGCTATACACTTTAAGTTGCCTGTCTTTCTAGGTAGAAGCTGCCAAATCCATTCAATTAGCTCCTCTTCCTAACTATGCCAAAATGAAAACACACAAAAGGAAACCTTTCCTGAATGGAATGATCTTGTATGATACAAAAGTTTGGTTTTATATATTACCCTTGAGGGCTGATATGCCCAAGAAATTCCTCAAGAGAGATCATGCTCCTGAGCTGGCTGATTGTTGAGTGCACCTGCCTAGGACGAGCAGACCTAGCTACTGACATAAAGGCTGCAGATTGGCACTCAGGAAAAATAGGCTATCTGCATGGTCCGCCCACCCAACAGTGTAAGGATCAGAAGGGATGATGAATATGAAAAGTGTTTGTAATCTAAACACAGATCTATAAAGCCATGTCGCTGCTTGATGGAAAGAATCCAATAGGTTAAGCAGACACGCCTGTTTCTATTACAACCCCCCCCCCCCAGAAATCTGGCCATTTTCTTCTGGACACACCCAGCAAATAGGCAGAAGGATATGCTTAAGCTGAGACATTCACACATTTTTTTCTCTTTCACGGCCATCGGGGTGATTCTGACTCAGTGGCCCTATAGGACTGAATAGAACCGCTCCTGTCGGTTTGCAAGACTGTAACTCTTTTATAGAAATAGAAAGCCTCATCTCTCTCATGGAGCAGCTGGCCAATTTGTACCCACTAGGCCAAGTCATATATAACCAACAAAACAGTGAGGAATACTTGGATTAAAGGACTAGCAGAACTGTGAGAATGTAAGCTGTTTCCAGAACTCTTCTTGTGGTTACATCAATAGCAAAGTCAAACACACACACACAAACACACACAGCTTAATAGGACATTATTGTTGATTTGATTTCTTGAGATGGGCTGTAAATAAATATAGCATGCTTCTTCAGTTTAATACAAAACCTCTCCAAAGTCCTTATCCCTCAAACCTAAATAGTCATTTGAGTGGCTTAAAGAGAAAAAAAATGTAAAATTTAAATAGATTTGGAGTCTCTCGTGACAAATTAATCTCAAACAAACAAACAAACAAAAAGCAAATTAAATGCAGAACGCAAACACAAGAGACGCAATTATTTCACCAGGAACAGATGGATATGCAAGAGAGTATATTAGAGAAAAGTTACCGATTAAATGATTAAAACCTCAAAATGGTCTTTACTTCCAAGGAAGCACTGTAAAGGCGGCACAGAATGGAACTTCCCATCGTCAGCTGGCAGTAGTGCTGGTGTCAGAGCATAATCATCAATGATGGTTGTTATCACGCAACGCAAATGACCACAGAACAACACAAGGTGCACTGCTGGAATGTGCTGACACTCCACCTCTAGGGTGTCTAAGACTCGAAGGTGTAAACGAGGTGGTTTTAAAACTTAGGTCCAGTAAGGAAGATACTCTCTACTGCGTCTAAGGAAACAAGAATCTTTAACTGTAAAGGACCATACTTTCAACACCATGGACATGGTAATAATATGGATCGAGCTCAGCCCTGAGGCTGGCTTCAGACTCCCAACAATGGCTGCCACGGGCCAGTGTGCCATCCGAAAGCACACAGGTACTCTGTTTACCTCCCTGATTAGATCTGAATTCCCTGCTGAGATGCTTCTCGAGAAGGAGCTGAAGGGACTACCGAGAGGCTCAGGCGACTCAACGATGTGGAAGGAAATCAGATTAATGGCAACTGTGAAGAATGGTGTCAGCAATCCAGGCACAGCGTGTCAAAGCAGGTCTCTGTGTGGCAGTAGCAGTGAAGGTCCCTGAGAGGCAGCATCAACTGAGGGGCGGTTGATTTTGGTGGTAACCATGGAGGTGACAGTGTCTTATGACTAAAGAATGAAGTACCCAAGTTGCATTTTTAAAAAATCAGTGGGATTTGGTAGTTAAAAAAAATCGAACACTTCTCTGTGGACATTAAAGAGAGGGGAGAAGGCGGGGTAGGCACCACATGAAAACTGATCACCAAGAGAAACATACCATGGAGCTGTGGAACATGCAGATGAACGAGGACTGCCAGAGAGCTCCTATTTCAAAGGGCAAGTACTATGTGATTCATTTCACCTCACTCCAAGTTCTCTGGCAATTTCCACTTCAGACTTTGAGCCAAAGGGGGGCTGTGAAAACCAGTCTGAGTTGGTCATTCTAAAATTGGTGCAAACCAATGAAAATGAACATTATGAGGACCTTGAGCAAGTTTCAAGGAGTCCTGGTGGCGGCGTGGATTACAAGTTGCGTTGCTCACGACGAGGAAGGCAGTTCAAACCCACCAGTCCCCTGTGTGGGAGAAAGATGACGCTTTCTGCACTCTTAAAAAATTAGCCTTGGAAATGCCCAGTTCTACTCTGTCCCCTTGGGTTGCTAAGAGTCAGAATTAATTCGATGGAAGGGAGTCTGGTTTGCTGATGGCAACTTTCCAAATGAACCAGAAGGAGTTCCAATCCCTGTGATGTCTATAAAGGGGGAGGCATGGCAAAGGCGGATGGTTTGATTGGTTCAACTTTCACGGAAGCATCAGAGGTCTATGCTTTACAACACTTGGCGATTGGTCAGAAGGCGGCAGTTTTTCCACTTAAGATCTTTGCGACCAAGCAGTTAAATGAAAAAGTCCAAGGCAACTTTTGTATCACTTTAATGAACAGAATGGAAGTATACAAATGGATCGTAAAATAATATCAAAGCATTGATGAGTCAGCTCTAACACACACCGAGTAGCCACACTGCACCGTGAGAGTATGATGAGATGGAGAAAGGCAAGAGTCTACATCTGAGTGGAGGACAAATGCAGGTAAGGGGGGGAGGAAGGGCTCTAGGACTGAATTATCAGGACCCGGTCAGCTGATGGTCTTAACTTCCAGATTCCCCAAGCCCTAGTGGACGGTCTAGGACAGACAGAACATTTGGTCACAAAGCGCAACAGTAGGTAGGGACCTGCAGTCAGGACAGAGGAAGGAGCTCGGCTTCCTTGGGAGACTGTGACCCCTTGGCGCTATGACAATGAGGGAGTGAGGACAGGAGAGCTCTTGGGAAGGCTGTGTGTTCTGGTGTGCGAAGTGCCAATCACAATACAACAAAGAATTACAAACGATTACTTGCAAATTTACAAAGTACTAGCTTTTGCAGAAGAACTGGAATAGCTACAGGAAGGGCTCCGTGGAAAAGGTCAGCTGCTTTGATGGAGAAAATACACATTCAAGCATTTGCCTAACTATGGTTCTGCGCTGAACTGGAAAAGACATCCTTGCTGAAGACGATCGTTCTTCCAGAGACGATCCGAGCATTCAATTCTCTAGAAAGTTCTATTAATCTTGACCTTGTCCCTACAAAGAAACAACAGTAATATCCATAGTAAGTTGGGGAGAGCAGCCTTCTTAGTTATACAGGTACCTCAAAAACTCTTGCCTGATCACAAGCTTCTTTTGTATAGTTTCTATAGAAAAACACTATTTAACTACTCATACTCTACAACCGTTCTTTCCTCTCAGTTAAAAACCAGAGCAGAAATGGAACTGCCTGCGAATGGGTCTGAGGTTTCTTAGAGGTGATGAAATTCTATAATTTAATAGCAGTAAAGTGCACCACTCTGAACACACTAGAAACCATGGAGTTGTACATTTTTAAAAGGGTGGGTTTCATGATCTGCGAATTATATCTCAATAAAACTGTTATTTTATTTATATATTAAACCTGAGAATACAATTTCTTAGAATTTCTCACATATAATCATTTAGTGAATTTGTCATAGCTACTAAATATTTCCTTCAAATCGCCTCCAATTATTCCATTTTTAGAACTTGACAATTTTAATAGGCTATGCATTTTAGCTTTCAAAAATTGCTTTCTGCTATAGTGTGCTTGTTGGATAACATTAGAAATTAAGATTTGCCCCTTATTATAGTAGCATACAACCTGTGCCACTAGTCAAGAGTTTTTAAACTGCTTTGAAAACAAGGTTCAAATTGAAGCAGTCTTTTTACAACAGAGAGAGACCTTATTGTTTATAAAAGTAGGTTCAGCACTATTCAAATTATTCTACTCATCAGAGCAACAGTGAGAACGGACAGGTCACGTGGATACCCAACATGCCCCTTCACTTACACGCAGACCGAAAATGGAATGGAGGGAAACGGATCCCAGTGTTTCAAGGTGTCGTGGTTGAATCTTGGCTGGGGAGAGGGATAGGCATTACTCACACAAACCAAACTTATCTCACTGTCATCATTTGAATGGGGTGGTCATCTAACACTATAGTATAGATGGCCTACACACACACATAGACACACTCATGAAGAAAACATCCCATAACCAAACCCAACCCAGCAGTATCAATATCCTTTATCTCAATCATGGGAATATACCACTGTTACCAAATTGATTCAAAAGCCTAAGCTACCATATACAATAGATAAGCACATAGATACCATTCTATTGCCTTATGGGAGGAATGTTAAACAAAATTTGCAGTTTTAAAAATATCACACCACACTCCCTGCCATAGAGTTAACCTTGTCTCTTAGGGAGCCTACAGGTCGGGGTAGAACTGCCTCAGCGAGTTTCTGAGAGTTTAACTGTTGAGGGGAACAGACTCCCTTCTTCCTCCCAGTAAGGAGGCCTAGTATTCCACCAAAACATATTCAGAAACATGGCAATGGTAGACTAGAACTAAAAATATGAGATGCAAATATATTGACCTAGAAAGGTAAAGATGGTCAAGTGAAATAAAATCAATCCATAGAAGTGTGAAATCTGGTCTCATTTTGGAGAAAAAAAAATTATATGCCCTAAAGGATACTTTGCTATTTGCATATATTCAAATAGCAAAGAAGTTAATGGTGGCAATCTCTGGGTTGTGTAAATGTCAGCATTCTTCCTTTTGGGGAGGGATTGTTTGTATCTTCTCATTATAATATGCACATATTTTCACATTCATAAAGTTAGTCTTAATAAAACAAATACAATCTTTTCTTTGCTCATAAAGTTCGAGCTTAAGGGTTGGGGTGGGGGAGACGGACAGGACTAAATACTGGATTGCTTTCTTTATTACTATGAGTTGGAATTGACTCGATGGCAGTGAGTTTAGGGATTTGGGGTCTATTTTCTCCACTTTAACTCACACCCATTCTCTACACATTCTCCTGCAAATCCCAATGGATGGTGACAAACTGCCAAGTTATCAATGTCTTAAATAAGATTCATGACAGGTCAAATCTTGGCTCAGTGCTGCTATCTTCCCTTCGCTCTATGTCGAGGGGTGCCTGGAACAAGGGTCTTTGCTATTCACTAGTCTGGCTACCAATTTTTTTAGACTCATGACTATGGGCTTTACTAGGGAAGCTAAAATATTACCGGTCAGAACCAGAAATGTTAAGGATACAGGTTCTTTGGTCCATAGAGCCTCTTCTGGGTCATGCCAGCAAGCACACCTCGGTGTAGACCATGGCCTCTCAGGCAAGGAGCCCTTTGGCCTCTGCTCACTTCAGGCAAGTTTTGTAAAGCATCTAAGGGTTCATAAATGTCCCAAAGGGCACCCTACTGTGTGAGTGACTACCCAATTCTTGTCACCCTTCCTGTCGGGGGTGAAAAGTCGGCTCTAACAGTCATTTGGCAAACTGCGAATAAATGTCTGAAAAGGATCATTAGCCAGATCGCCGGCTGTTATCTTCAAGAGGAAAAGCAGGGCTTTGATGACGGAAATCAAAGTGAGACATTACTGTTTAGCTTTGTATTTGGACGCATCCCTGGGCTCGCTGCTAGGGTTGCTCCAATCATCAGCCTCAGGTGTGGTCTTATAATGGCGCCATGCTGACTTATTGAAAACCGGAAGTCTCTCAAATGATTCACTGGACAGAGCCTAAGGGAAAAAGGAAAACACACATCAAAGGTCCACAGCACTGTTTTCCTCACGGGAACTGCTAACCCAAATTTTACTATTTAGAAAGTTATAAATTCCAAACCAACTCATAGCGACCTCTAGGGCAGGGGAGAACTGCCCTCTGAGTTGCTGAGCCCATGACTCTTGCCTGCAGTATAAAGGTTTTGAACTGCTGGCATTGTGGATTGTAGCCCAACACATAATCACTGTGCCACCAAGGCTCCTCGTGCCTGTATGACCCACTCAAGAGATGCCAGGCTTCAAAAAGTTCACAGAAAAATTGCAATGCTTCAAAGATAAGGGAATTTTCCCACAAACTTTTTGCAACTGCCTTGCATCCTAGAGTTGAGAAATGAAAGCTTAACAGCATCAGTGAAGGAGAACATCTGCTGCCAGAGACTTTGGCTCTTAGATCAAGCTTTTCTATAACTGAATTATGATTATTTAACTTTTGGAATGTTGGGAAAATCAGTCGCATTTTTAAAACAAAAGACTGAAGATACTAGTCTCCTTTCTGCTGAAAACTTTTAAGGGATACGCTAGTTTGAAAATCACAATTGGGTATTATGGTTTTTGTTTTAACATCAGTATTTTAATCCTGTATTAAATGTACACACATACCACACCTTGGCTCTGAGGACAAGATCAAGGAGACAGCCTGGCCTGGGTTTCATATAAAATGCCCGTAAATCTGTGCTGACTGAGAGAAGAGAGGGTGCGATTCTTGTTTAGTTCCATAACTTTCAGAGCCTTAAGAAGTGATGATGTCTTCATACCAGGGGTGAGGAAGTGGATGATACCAGCTCCCATCGCAAGCCTCACCAAAGAGAAGTAGTTCCAGCCATCACATCAGGGGAAAGTTAATAACACGTTTGACTAAGTGCAGCAAGCTGATTTTTAAATTGATAATTGTGTGCGCTCCACGAATGGAGGTATAGATATCCAACTGCACCCCCCCCCCCGCCAATAGCAACATTCCTCATCCCTGCTTTATAGCAATAGAAACAGAACAGCATACCTTCAAATAAATGACAGCATCAGTGCCCACTCCCTCCATGGAATAGAGTTTGAGATCTCCTTGGAAATATCTAGCGTACAGACGAGAGATTGGCAAGCCATAGCCAAATCCAGCCTAGGGCAAGAAGACACAGCAGACAGTGAGAGGGGTGCACATGCTAACACATCCGGCACAGGGATACTCATAGATGATGTAAATGAATTGTAGATTCAGATTTGAATCAAAGTACTGAGTCTACATGTATGACAGATATGCCAACTGATGGCCAACATATCCCTTATTGTCACTCTGCAAACACCTCTCCCGGTGCACAGAAAACACGAGGAGTCCGCCACATCCTGGCGGGGTCTTTGTGTGTTGGGTTGCTTCTTTTTCAGGAGGTGAGATTGCCTGGCACCCAAACCCACAGCATTTCCAAGGTGCGCCATCCATGTACCTTACCCTTGAAAATGCTATTTGCAGGCATTCAAATCTCCCAGCACTGAGTTGAAAACACCGGAAAGAAAACAATTTTCCCCAAAGCTATTTCCTACAGCTTGGGGAATAAATGGAGATTAATATTTAGATTCCAGAATTGAGTTACTGGTTTTTAAGTTCAAACCCGCCAGCTGGTCTATGGGAGAAAGATGAAGCCGTGTGCTCCTAGAAAGATGGACAGTCTCAGAAACCCTGCCCTGGGGTTTCGAGGAGTCAGAGTTGACATGATGGTAGGAGGTTTTGCCAGGGGACGTAGGCCGGGGGTGGGGGGTGTTGAGGGTCAACAGGAGTTAGCTAGGTGAACATTCCCAAAGAAAAAAATTAATAGATCTGTTAAGGTCAAACCTCAAAACCAAACCCGTTGCTGTAGATTCCAACTCACAGAGGCAGAGGTTTTAGAGAATACATTGTTTGGTGAGGAGATTACGTTGTCTAGTAATTTATAGCTACACATCCATTTTCAAGCTCAAATAGACTACTAACAGGAAGAGACCCTAGTGGATGCATTACTCCAAAAGGAGACACTGCTTGGCATACTGGACAGAACCCGTGGGGAGAAAACCTCAGACTCGCTGCCACTGGGCTGATGGCCACTCAGCACGCAGCTACCATGACTTAGTCCAGGGATGTTGGGCCAGATGCTAACTGCTCTAGGGTCCCATCTCTCCAGCTCCTCCAGAAGCATAAAATGCGAGACTGAATATGCAGAGGTTTAAGACCCCTTCAATCAATCTCTTGGTTTCATCAAAGTACAACAGTCAAAAACAAAAACAACAAACAAACAGTATGACCTGACAGTTCTCCTCAGAATGCTCTTTTGAGGCCTAGAAAATAACTCGAGAGCGTCAAGTCAGTTCCAACTCAGAGTGACCCGATAGGACAGGCTACAACTGCCTCGGGGGGTTCCAAGACTGCAGTTCCAAACGAGTAGAAAGTCTTCCGTCCGCAGAGCAGTGAGTGGTTTCCAACTGTTGATCTTGGGGTAAAGCAGCCCAACCTGCAACCCACCACCCCACCAGAGTTCCACTGAAACCCAGAATAGACCATCTGTGTTCTTATTGAACAAGAGGGGGAGGCGTTCCACGTGGTTGCACTGTCTTTGTTTTCTTTTGATGCCTTTTTAAGTAGGTGCTGGAAGCTGGCCAAAATGACATCTTTCAGGCATCTGGCCTTTCAAAATGACATCTTTCAGGCATTTTCTTGAATCCTATATAAATGTCTTCTCTATTTTTGACATGCTGAATTAACCAACTCTTGTGTTTGCTTTCTATTCCAACAAATAAAATCGACCTTGCGCCGCTATCACTCAGGTAGAACTTCAAAATGGAACTTAATTTATACCCTGAAAAGATGGTGCCGACTGATACATGTGCGGCTGTGTTTAATGACAAGAAGTTCAATTGTTGTTTATCAATTAGAAACACTCAGCAGGGGGAGATCACGGCCCTACAAGGCTCTACATGCTACCATGGTAACCAGAGGCTTTCCCTCCCCACTGCCAGCGAGGGCTAATGGTGTTTTCTTGAGATGGGAAAGACTCTGAGAATGCAGATACCACCTCCGTGCTTGTGGAGGATATTTCGTGGAGAATATTGGATGTCTGCATCTCTGTACATTTTAATTCTGCCCACATAACGGATGGTGGAAGGTCAAAGGCTGTGGGGGTGATGATGGCCTCGATTGGGTGCTGGGACCAAGTGGCTTCTCTCTCTGGTTTCCTCTTATCTTCTCTGATCTGCTAGTCAACTTTCAGGAGTCCTAGTAACATAGTGGTTGTGCACTGGGCTGTAATCCTCAAGGTCAGGGGTTCCAAACGACCAGCTGTTCTGTGGGAGACAGACAGGGCTTCTACTTCCATAGAGTCCCCACCTCGGAAACCCACAGGGGTGGTTCTACCCTATCCTATAGGGTTGCTCTGATTCGATGGCAGCAAGTCTGGGTTTATGTAACTTCCCGGAGTGGCTGGGTGGCCCACCAACGGACTGCTTCCCACCACCTGGAGCACCACATGCACTTTCTCCCGACACACAGGCTCCACCGGGAATTGGAACTGCTGGCTTGTTTGTTGCACCAGAGCGCCCCCACTTGGGGCAGTGGTGGGAGGTGCCCAGCATGCTAGCTCTGCTGCTTCCCGCCGCCCCCCGCCCCGCCCCCATCAGGTGGCTTTCTGGATTTCCAAGTGAGGCCCTCGGTTACAGTGCTTAGAGGAGTTAGAGAAGAACTGCAGCTCAAAGGAGCCACAGGAAAAGATGGCAGAGGCATGAGATGGCCCCTCAGTGAAATTCAGGGAACAAGAATTTCAGCAAGGACAGTGTGACACCCTGGGCAGACAGCCAGCCCTCTTGGTTTGTTTTTGCTCTTCCCTTAAGCAGCAGTTTACAGTGCTTACCAGAGGTGCTGCTCTCAAAGGCTCCAGGCTAGGTCGGGGAGCGGTGGAATACATATAGTTGAAAAGACGATCTATTTTGCGAAGTGGGACACCACCACCTTGGTCACTTATCTGCAATGTATAAAATACTTTTGAAAACTTGCAAGTCAATCTCTACTCTGTAGGCGACAATGAGTTCATTGAATAAAGTACCCATCATATAGCTTTAAAAACCTCCCAGGACTCTGAACTGAAGGGGGATATGGCTCTTTCATAAACCCGGTTAAACAAAGCGGCAGAGAGCACAGCCGAATGATATGGGGTTCGAAGTCTCGGCCTTTATTCTCACATAGAGAGTTAGAATGGAGTTTAAGGGGACACTGGCAGCTCAGTGATCAAAGTCTTGCCTTCCGTTGAAGAGGCTCTTGGACTCAATTCCAATGTTGCTGATGGCAGCCACCACCCACCTGTCAGGAGACACTTGCATACTGCACTGCTGCTGAGTTTCCAGACTATGATGGACTAGGTAGAAAAGCCTAGTGATCTTCATCAGGAACTCAGCCCATGCACTAAGATCACAGCAGGTTCTGATTTGCAAGTCATCAGGGGGTGGGGATGGGGGTGGGGATGGTGTGGCAACTGGGAAGTGCTTTTCATTCCATTGTACATGGAGTGGACGTTGAAACCACAGGGGCTAACACCACAATAACCTAACACTAAAAGTAAAATGAGCTCACAAGTCAAGGATCTAGCAGACTATTTTCAAATACTAAACAGATGCCATTTTCCTCCCTGGTCTCTAATTTCTCCATGCCTTCGTTGTCACTAGTATCAAAGTACCTGAGGATTACGTAAAATATAAATGCAAAACAAAAAAGGAAAGAAAGAAAGCAGTTACCTTAATGGATAAGTCTTCTTTGCCCAAAGTCACAAGGGTCTTGACAGCGGGGTAGCCCTCCTTTTTGTCTTCATGCAGTTCTACAGTGGCTCTCATTGAGTTCTGGGAGGAGAAGACCTTTGCTTTCAGCACATCACTGACTCACACGAGGTTTAAAGAAGACGCCAGCATACGTTTACTTGGTGGTAACAGTTCTTTCATGGGGCACACAGTAAGTGTTTTAGGTGACATTTCTCCCCCACTGAAGGGCTTAGCTCAACATGTCTCATGATCAAGGAAAAATTCCTGACACTTCATTTTCTTTGTCATCTAAGTTGTAACCCCATCTACTATGCTAAATAATTCTCTCTCCCCTCTCTCTTATTCTACTCTATACCCGAGAGGAAGGTTTTTTCCTCACATGTAATGAGGCTGCAAGAAGCTGATTTGTGCACTTTAAATCCTTTATCAGCCTGCATTTATAGAGCACCTTCCCTCCAAAGAAGGCAGAAAGACTGAAAAGAGTCATACTTCCTGTAAAATTTAACCATTTGGCTGAAGAAGGGGAAAAAAGTCGATGACATATTAGATAAATAAGAAACTCTGAAAAAGCCCCAGCTGCTGAAGAGAAAGTTCACAATGCAATGCCCAGCGCCACTTTACAGTGTTACATCAGTAACATGATCGTTTCTGGAAGCAATTCAGCATTACTGATTTTTCAGGTGCTCAATGTAGGGTTTCACACATTTCGGCTTCAACTCCTTATGTCTGTCACACTGCGGACAGGGAATGGGGGAGATTCCTGGTTAACAAAAGCCACAGCTTCAGCTGTGGAGTGCAAAGAGCCTTGTCTTTGGCTGCTGCGGGCCAGCTCCTCTGCATCGCTCTTCTCTGCCTCCGTCAGCTCGCCTGAATCGGTTCCCACACGGCAAGAGTCCACAGTCTCTCAGGACTGAAACAATTACGAATGCATCCCCAAGTCTAATGCTCGGTAGCATAAATATACATAAACATGTTTTTATTTTGATCTGGCTATCCACAATAAAGCCTCTGCCAGATTTGGAAAACTAAAAGGCATTGTTAATCTCATAACTGGAGGAAAAATAGTATGGATTTTACATAAAATCACTGAAGCACAATTATGCCTCAAAATCAATATGTACTAATATTCACAAAAACTATACTGTACACAGCAATTTTTCATCTCACAGTGTATAAATTATAAAACCCACAGGATATCAGAAATAGAATTTTTAAAATGGTTATGCAAAACCTTTTTCTTATGCTAATCTAATGAATCCATTATGCCCTGAATCAAAGTAATTTAAAATGAAGCCTTCTTTCCATGTTTTTAAATTCCACTTACCTTGAACAACTCAAATAGCATGTGAAACAGATGCGAGGGCACATAAACGACCTGGATAGGCTTGTCTGGAGCTTTGGCTGAAACAGAGACACCACCATCAAATGAATCAGGACCCAAAGCAGAAGTCCAGAAGGACATTCCATGTCTCACCAGATGCTGTGCTGGACAAAGATGGGCGGTCGGCTCCCAGAACAACTTACAGTCTTGGAACCTCTCAGGAAGCAGTTCTCTTCTGCCCTACTGTAAATCAGGCTTGTTGTCAATCAGAATCCACTCAGTGGCAAGTTTTATATATATAAAAGAACACTTTAAAATACGAACTGAAATTTCAACCAGTAATGGCAGGGTGAAGAAAAAGCCTGTGCCTTGGAATCCAACAAGCTTGGGTGGAAATTCCAGTTCCTTGACTTACCAGCTAGATGACGTTGGAGAGACGTTACTCAAGCTCTTTGAAACTCACGTTTTCTCCTGGGCAGAATTGCGATGTTATCACCTATGCCATAATGTTCTGAGAATTACTGTACATCATTCAAATATCACTTAATGGTCTCCAAGTTGGGGAATACTTTGTGTTATGGGCCCCAGTGGGACTCTGAGGGACTGTGAAGCCACCGGAGAAAGGGGCCCAGCTTCTAGGTGAATGCTAAGATGTTAACATATGTTAAACAAGGCATATTACTGAGCAGAAATATAAGGTTCACAGACAAAGCCCCGTAGACATATGGTCCTTTCTTCTGGTATCAGGGATCCCCTGAGGAGTTCACAAACACCGAGCTTTGTGTCAAGAACTGAGAACAGCGGGTCGGGGGGTGGGGGTGGGGGGCGGGGCTGAGTAGGTGCCCAGCAGTTTAGCCCTGCCACCTCCTCATAGCCTGAAGTCACTTAAGAGATTGAAACTATATGAACTTTCCCAATCAGAATGCAGACATATCCACCTTTGTATTATAAACTCAACTACTTCCTCTACTAAAGTATTTTCATGTTAATATAAAGGCATCATGTTTTGATACATAATTGTTTGTAAAGTGTTCGAAATACATTATCCAAGTTAATCTTCATAAGAATACTGTGTGGTTCATGGGACAGCGGGGGGAGGGGGGAGCGCACATTATTATAAAACCAGTTGGCTAAAGTAAAGAAATAAGCTTCATTTCTTTTCATTTAGATTATGTGGGGATTTCCATTTCAGATCATCATGGAAGGAGCTGCTGAAACTGGACATCTGGACCAAGATCTTTTGGTTCTGAAGCCCAGGTCCTTTGTGACTCAGTTCTTTTTAAAGTTGCAAGTAACATAGACAGACGACTGAATTGTTTTGAAAGGGGTAAAAAAAAGAGTCCCTCCACCTATTCCCACTGCCCCCCTCAGACCCATATCCAGCAAAACTGGAATCTTTACTATTAATGATTTGGCTCTTCTGGTGGGCAGTATTTAGATTCTGCTTTATAACTCAACGCTCTGCCTAAAGGCGCTATCAAAAGGTTGAACTTCACTGTTAGTATTGGTAATTTCTTAACTAGACAAAACATCGAATACTGCCCAGTGGGTACCACGTGTCCCAGGACGTTTCCTGCCTTTGGTGTCTATTGACAGGAGTCATGTGTCTCTTGAAACGGAATGTTCTAAGCCTTAAGATGAAAAGAGTTTCTTCGTACACTCTCCTTTGACTGCTTGAAACGATGCTTTTAAGGTGTTTACCATTTGGACAGTGTCTTTCTTAGATAGGTCTGAATTTCTCCCGGAGTTTCTTAACTACATCTCCATAGGGGGATGAGAGGAAAAACAAGGATAAACCCCTGCCGTCCAGTTGCTCCTCCTCTGAGTGAGCCTGCAGGCAGAGAACTGTCCCTGTGGGTTTCTGAGACCGTCACTCTTTACAGTGGCAGAGTCTCATCTGTCTCCCGTAGAGAGCCCAACATGTAACTCATGATGGTGCTGGGCTCCTACAGAGGACGAGGAGGGGTCCGACACAAGTGGCCCTGGAGAAGGAGCTCACATTTGGTAAAGCAGTCGGGCAGCAAAAAAGCAGAAGCCTCTCGACAAAAAGGATTGGACACAGGGACAGTCAGAACGGGCGCCAATAGAAATAAGCACGACTGTGAGGGTGGGCCAGGGCCACGAGGTGTTTTGTTCTGTTGTGTATCGATCGGGCCGCTATGAGACAGAAGAGATGCAAGAGTACCTAAACAAGCACAAAACAAACAAGGCATGCCCAAGTCCTAACCTCACCTCCAGTACCTGGGACTAAATCTGGAAACAGTCTCTGTGGAAGTAAGTTAGCTAAGTACCATTTTAGGGTGGGGCCCATGACCGATGACTGCAGTCCTTGTAAGAGAAAGGAGAGGGTGTGACCCAGGGCAAGGCCACGGAAATTCGGAGGCAGAGATGAGAGTGAGTGGGCCACAAGGCAAGGAACGTGAAGGCTTGCTGGCTGTCATCAGAGCTAGGTGAGTGGGATGTATCAAATCCTGCCCTTGGAGCCTTCAGAAAGACTGACCTGGCGGACACCTTCATTTCAGACCTCTGGCCTCCAGACCTGTGAGAGAATCTGCTTTATGCGCCACTTCCTGTCAAGCTGGAATGTTCCTAGGGAATAAACCGAACTGCCCCAGAGGGTTTCTAAGGCTGCCATCTCTTGGAGAGCAGATGCTCAGGTCTTTCCTCCTGTTGGGAGTCACTGGGGGTGGGGGTGGAGGGTATTTCTGACTATACACCTTGCAGTTAGTAGCCTAATGCTTAACGTGTGCACCACCAGGGCCCTTTAAGCCACCGAGTTTGTAGTCACTTGAATGGCAGTCCTAAGAAACCAATATAGCCTTCTTTCGGGTAACCCGTACTTTCTTCACCATATCACTACCACCACCCCGCTCCTTCCTCTACTGCATGGCATCCACTCCATTCAACGGAAAATTGATTACCTTTCAAGGTGTGCATCATAGTCAACCTAAAAAACAATCCAACCGAAGTTCTATAAGGTGGTGCACTATTTCATACAGCCATAGCACACATCCTGGCAAGTCAGACAGGTGCCCTCTCTTAGAAAGCAGGGCCCAGGAGACCCCTTTCTCAATCTTTCTTTGCTTGAAGGTTTGGCTAGGAACGGAAGGTAGGTTCAAGTCATTTTCCCTCTGAATTTAGGAAGGAGGTCTTCTGCAGTAAACATAACTGAAAAGTTTACTGCCAGTCAAGGAATGAATTGTACCTGCTGCTGGCTCTCTACCCCCAGGGCCGGCACCCCTTGGTTGTGTGGTGTTTGTTGAAGAAATAAGAACCAGATTGATCCCTAGCGGCAGCTGGTATTTCATTTCTTCCTGGGGCTTTCCCCTGAATGGAAGGCTGGCTGTAAGATGAGCACGTAGTGCCTGACTGGAGGGTCCCCAAATACTTAACGGGAGAGAGCTTGACTGTGAGATGCAACCACGCACAGAAAAGTCCTAGCTCTTCCCAGGAACTCTCTCCCAGGAGGACTTTCAATGTGGGCTCAGGGATGACGCCTGTGGCTGGCCACAGACGGGGCACAGCGCTCAGAGCCAAAGAGCTCTCAATGGTCCCTTCAGCCTTTTCCTAGGCCAGATCTCATCATTTCAGCCCTTGGCAACTTGCAACTCGCTCCGAGAAGCTTCCAGAAGCTTAACTGTTGACAAATCAGGTGCCATTTTCTGTTGCAGTGCTTGCCCCCCTCCTTTTGTGGCTTACTCTGCTCGGTAATCAGAATACTTCCCTCTGGTTAGCCTCTCTCAGGAGTGGGGATCCACTGATGAGCGCCCCACGCCATCCCTCCTTGGGCAGTTTTCTCTGTACTTCTTTCCTGCTATTTTAATGAGCCCTGAGGAGCAAGCTAAGTGCTTAGTCTATCTTGGACCCAACTTGTAAGTACAATTCCTTTCACTCTGAATTTCAGGGAAAACCTAATCTTAAAATACCTTTTAATGTTCCCCACTCCAGCCCCCAAATCAACATTTTCTAGAAGACAGCTGAAGGCTTGCTCAATTACTTGCACTTTTCTTTGGGAACATTAGAGTCGAGATTCCTCTCATTCCTTTTAATATCATGTCAAAGGTTTTTGTCTGGGACTCTTCACTAATCCTGGGGCCAGTGGCTGCTAAGTAGGAGCCCTTCGAAGGTTGCTGGTTAACTTCCTAAATGAAATGTGAATCTAGGAGGACATTAAAAAAAACAACGCAACAGAAAATATAGTCCAGATTTTTCTGCTTACTGATGCACTAATAGTGTCTCTACTTTGCACAGTCATGGCTCCAAATATCATTAGTGGAAACAACATTCAATAAACACTCACAGAATCCCGCACAGGATAAAAAGAAATTTTGTTTTCGTGTATTTGAAAACAAAACAGAAAACATTTAGAAGAAAAAGTGGCTGGGCACTTAGACATGGCAAATCAATTCCCAAAGGCTGTTAAGAGACAGTATTTCACATGACTCAAAATCCAGCATTTAATGGCTACATTAATAGTTATTTAATCTATCTGGGACTCAGCAATGCATTTCTAAAATGAGCGTGCACAGATCCCACTGGGGTAATAGAATTAAATGAGAGCATTTAATAAATTGGATAAAACTTGTTTTCAGAGTCTGTCACAAAATAAGTACTCAATATTCTTTTCAATACTGTTAGCAGAGCTACCCTTAGTGGCAGGAGCCCTGGTGGCACAATGGTTAAGTGTTTAGCTGCTGATCAAAAGGCTGGTGGTCCAAACCCACTCGGGCAGGCAAAGACCTGGCCCCCTGCCTCCCTCCATAAAGATTCCCTGTTGCCACTGTGTCCATTGCACTTCCAACTCTGATCACCTGACTGGAAAGACCTGAACTGCTCGAGAGACAGTTCCTAAGACTTTCGTCAGCGACATCTTTCCCCCCACCCCGGAGTGCCTGGGGGGCTTGAACTGGTAACTTCTCATGTAGTAGCCAAATGGGTAACTGCTACATCAAGAGAGTGCCTTTCCAAGAAGATCACAGTCTAGAAAATCTGAAGAGGCAGTTCCACTCTGTCCCATGAAGTCAACCAAATGGCACCCCACACCATGGCCAGTAATCATCTTGCAATTGTTGTCTGGAACCACTTGACTCAAAGTACTCAGTGTGGGGAAATTAAAGGTCAAAGATTCCAGGAGAGATGCTTACCTTCTCTCAGAATCCTTATACCACAACATAAAACAGAAAGACCCAACTCACTGCCGTCAAGTTAATTCTGTCCGTGACTGTAACTCCCACTACGTGACAATACAGGTGGTACAGTGGGTCACTAGATCAACGGTCAGCAGTCTGAACTCACTAGCTGTTCCCTCGGAGAAAGATGAGGCTTTTGCTCCCATAAAAATGTAACGCCTCCGAACCATGGATAGGGTTACTATGATTGGAAATCTAATCAAACTGCCTCAACAGTGGTAGGCTTTAGTTGGTACGGGAAATGGGAGTCTAGACCATTGGGTCAGATCTTAAGAAACATTTAATCAAGAATATTGGAGTAAAGACCAGAAGGCTGGGCTGAGCCCCAGTGGCGTAGTGGTTGAGTGCGGGACTGTGGCCCATGGGCTTGGCAGTTCAACTCCAGCAGCGGCTCTCCAGGAGCAAGGCTGGGTAGTTCCCACAACCACCAGAAGGCAGTGATGCTAAAAAAAACCCAGAAGGCTTTCAAAGCAGCTTTGATTTTATACCTTCTAGCAGAAGGCAAACCTGCTGCACAAGACCTCTTTAAAGTGTTGAAAAGCAAGGATATGCTTTTGAGGATTAAAGTATGCCTGACTCAAGCCATGGCATTTTCAATTGCCTCATGTGTATGTCAAATCATATAGTGAATAAGGAAGACAGAAGAAAAATCAATGTATTTGAAGTATATTGAAAATACCATGGACTGCCAAAAGAACGAGCAAATCTGACTTGGAAGAAGTATAGCCAGAATGCTCTTTAGAGGCAAGAATGGCAAGATTTCGTCTCATGTACATGTCATTAGGAGAGACCAGTTTCTGGAGAAGGCCATCATGCTCAGAAGAGAGGCAGCGAGAAAGAGATGAAGTGACACAGTAGCTGCAATAATGGGCTCAAGTGATGTCCATTCTGTTGTACAGAGGGTTGCTATCTATCAGAACTATCTCAAGGGCACCTACAGCCGGCAAAGGGTATTTATAGAGGTCTAAATACAGGCATGTACATAGGTAAATGTATTTATATATAGCAATGGGGAAATAGATCTATGTGCATATATTTATAGTTTAGTATTAAAGTAGCAGATGGACACGGGCCTCTACTCAAGTACTCCCTCAATGCAAGAAAACTTTGTTCTATTAAACTGGCATTCCATGATGACCACCATCCCAACATGATCGCTGAAGACAAAGTGGGTGCATAAGCAAATGTGGTGAAGAAAGCTGATGGTGCTTGGCTATCAAAAGATATAGCATCTGGAGTCTTAAAGGCTTGAAGATAACCGAGTGGCCATCTAGCTGAGGAGGAACAAAGCCCACAAGGAACAAGCACACGAGCCTGTGTCATCATAAGGTGTCAAGGTGTCAAAGGGATAGGGTTATCAAAGAATAAAAAATCCTATCATTCTGAATGGAAATGTGTGTGAAGAGTGGAGACCCAAAGCCCATCTGTAGGCAACTGGACATCTCCTTACAGAAGGGTCACAGAGAGGAGACAAGTCAGTCAAGGTGCAGTATAACAATGATGAAACATATAACTTTCCTCTAATTCTTTAATGCCTTCCCACCATCACGATCCCAAGTCTACCTTATAAATCAAGCTAGATTAGAGGATGTACACTGGTACAGATAAGAGCTGGAAACACGGGGAATACAGGGCAGATAAACCCCTCAGGACCAATAATGAGAGTAGAGATACCAGGAGGGGAAGGGGAAGGTGGGGTAGAAAGGGGAAACCAATCACAAGATCTACCTACATATAACCCCCCACCCCAGGAACAGACACCAGAAAGGTGGGTGAAGGGAGATGCCGGACTGTGTAGGGGAAAATGTAGAGCTGATACCCAAGGCTCAAGTAGAAAGCAAGTGTTTTGAGAATGATGAGGGCAACAAGTGTACAAATGTGCTTGATAGATGGATTATGTTAAGAGTTGCATGAGTCCCCAACAAAATGATTTAAAAAATGAAAGGAGGAGCAATTATTCTTCAACAGTACACTGAACTCTTTTAACATCCCGATTTCATTCTAAGAGAAACATTGTTTTTGGTGCATTTGGGGGGAGGGAATTTGGTTGTATCATTCACTGGAAATACCCATACTATAAGCTCAATATCTTTAACTACATTTACTGAAGTTTTATGTATTGGACCACAGTATAGATGGCCAAAGCAAAAGGGCATGGTTAGTGATTTTCCCCCATGGATAATATTTTTTGAGACAGACTGTACTAATTTAAACTTACAGCAGACATGTATCGGTAAGCTCATTTTTCTGAGCAGTAAAATGTTTTAATCAATGACATTTTGAAATGTAAGAATGGTATTTCTGTGAGGTGTTTTTTTCCTGCACTTCCTTGATTAGTCAAGTTAAACACTTTTCCTTATGTTTATTGACTCTTTGCATTTGTTACTTGCAGAAGTCTTTTATCTTTGTGCATTTTCTACCTTGATTACTTCTGTTCTACGAACTTTGGGGTCTAATGCATTACACATTCCTGTACAAAAGCACACCTGGGTGGATCAAGAGATGAAGTTACCTTTTCAAAAGATTTTAAAGCAGTATAATTTTAGGACCACATTAAAGTGTAGCTCAGGTCTAACCAGTGCTTAAGACATCTTTGCACTGAAGGTTTAAAATGATCATCTACTTTACCATTGAATTCTTCGATTTCCAGCTCTGGGGCAACCAGGTAATATTGTTCACAGAGCATCTTGGCTGTTTCATAGGCATCTGCAACAACAAGAAAGGCGGTCAGTGGCTGCACTGATGGCACAGGCACGAACTCCCCAACCCTACCCTTTGTTGTGGAGTCTATTTCAACTCATGGCGACCCTTTAGGACAGAATAGCACCGTCCCTGTGGGTTTCCAAGTTTTTGCGTCCTTATGGAAGCAAACTTCCACATGGTTGTTTGGCACAGCTTCTGCTGGGCTCAAGCCACCAAGCTTTCAATCAGAAACCAAGCAGTTAACCACTGTGACGCACCAGGGCACAAGCATGCATATGTTATATGTATATACATACATTTCATAGAAGAGACAACTGATTTCAAACTGTTACCTTAAAATTAAAGCCTTCTCTTTACTTTGATAGAATTACTATGACTAAGCCAGTTTCTGTCTCTCAATTGTTAAGAATCACAACATTGTCACTGTATTAAAAAACTGAATAACGATATACCCATACTAATTCTATTGCTATAGAATTGATGTTCTGACTTACAGTGACCCTAGGGAACACAGTAATACTACCCCTGTGGGCTTCCAAAGCTGTGAATCTTTATTAGAACAGAGACCCTCGCCTTTCTCTCATGAGGTGAGTTGTAGGTTTGAACTGCCAGCCTTATGGTTAGCAGCCCAAGGCTTCATGCACTGCATTACTAGGACTCATCAACAATCATAGTTAGCGATATACCAAGCACACGATTTTAAAAAAAACAGAGTATTTTTTATAGAAATCTGCACACTAAAGACTATTTCTCCTTTTAACGTTTTATTGTGACCCAATGGCAGTGAGCTTGCATTTGGTGCATCAGTTGAGAGTTGACAGATCCGATGGTCGATTTTTGCATTCAACCGCTCATCCAGCTTCACAATGGCTTGCCCACTTCCTTTTCGTGGCCCATCTTCCTCCTGATGGATATTGTCCTGCTCTTTACACCTGTATAGCTTCTAACCTCTTGTTTTCCCTTCCTTCTCCAGCCCTGGGAACCATCAGAGTCTGCTTCTACGTTATAAAAACCTTTCCTTTTAATATATTTGTTCATTTGTGATTGTCTAATTTTACCCAGCGTAATGTCCTCCAGCTCCAAATCAAGACGACTTCTGATTATCATGAAATTTGGCTAAAATATAACAATGAAGATAATAGCTATAATTTTCAAAACTGCCGTAGGAGTTGCCAGATTAATTTGGCACTATTTGAATTAATGAGTTTCCATGAGTCATATGATTTAAGTTACTAGAGATGCCGCTACACACACTCCTCACCTATCGACTCCCTCATTACCTGACATTTCTTATTTACAATAGTAAGAAACCTACGATCCAACTATTTCAGGTATCAATGATGCATACCTAGCAGTGAAGAATGCCGAGAGGCAAGTCAAGAGTACTGCTGGCTGTGAAGGTTAAGATTATGTGTTCACGTGGCTGGGCCACGATCCTCTGTAGTTTGGCAATTATCTAATCTACAGTCCCCCTTCCATTTTGTAATATGATGTGGCTTTTGTGGTCTTTGGAATCTAACACTGTCAATAAATGTGGCATGGGTATGTTTAAAAACATCCTCTAAGTTAACTGAAAGTGACAGGTTGGGGCTGATATTTAATCAATACGAGGACCAACATGGTCCCTGCACAGATGATCACACCAAATAATTCTTGGCTGGACAAATGTCAATTTTCTCCACTGTCTAACAGTTCTTTGTAGACATTTATTTTTGATAATCACCTTTTTTGGGGGGCATCACTGCCCTCTGGTGGGAGTAGGAGGCCCAGCCTTGCTCCTGGAGAGCTGCTGCTGGATTTGAATCGCCAACCCAGTGGGCCGCAGTCCCACACTCAACCACTACGCCAGCGGGGCTCAGCACTGATAATCACCTTTTAAAACGTTTTATTGAGATATTATTCACATGCCAAAAAACAGCAGGTACAGCAACAAAAACCCATCCACTTAAAAAGTGTACCTGTCAAAGGTCTTTAGTCTGTTTGCAGATTTGTGCATCCATCACAGCAAATTTTCCAACACTTTCAGCACTTCACAAAGGAGTTCAATATACTGCTCACAATCACTCTTCGCTACCCCCTTTCAGGCCCTGGCAGCCATGAATCCACTTTGTGTTTATAGATTTCCAATTTGGGGCATTTCACATAAATGGAATCATATAGTAAGTGGGTTTTTGTATCTGGTTTCATACACTCGGTATGTTTTTGTTGAACAATATCCTATTGTGTAGCTACACCACATTTACTTTGTCTGTGTACCAGTTAAAACAAAGTCACACTTTGGCTATTGTTAAGGCTACTATGAACACTTATGTCCAAGTTTTTACATGAACATATGTTTTCATTTCTCTTGAGACTATATCTAGGAGTGAAATTACTGTGTTTAACTGAGGACTTGCCAGATGGTTTTCCAAAGCAAGATTTTGTTTAAGTTTAATCATTACACTTTCTAAAGATCAGGTAACAGATTACTTTCAAATACTTCATGGGCTTATCTACAATTTTCTCCACTGGCTAACAGTTCTTTGTAGACAGCTTCGTGTTCCTTTTAGGTTCCCCATGTCAATACTATGCACAAAAATAAACACTTGCTTAAGATTTGTGAGGTACGAAAAAGAAAAGAAAGAAGAAAGTGAAAAACATGGGTCATATACTCAAATTCAACCCACAGCCACTGAGTCAATTCCGATTCACGGTCACCCTATAGGGATTTCTAAATGTAACTGTGAACCTTTATGGAAACACACAGTCTCATCTTTCTCCCTCGGAGAGGCTGACAGATTTGAACCACTGACCTTGAGGTTAGCAGTCCAAGGCTTTCTCATAATACATTAATACTTTACATTATCAAGCTAAAAGAATACAAAAAGAATATACTGTATATATGCAAATATAAGCTGACCTAAATATCAGCCAAGGCACTGAATTTTACCACAAAAACTTCACTAAAACTATGCTGAAAACAAGGCTTACACACAAGTATATATGGTACTCAGACGATAAATATTGGTTCCTTTACCTTACAATGCTACCACACTAACATTTTATGCATTGTCTAGCGGCAGAGTAACAATTTTCATTATTTTATTGAACTCTTAGAAAGAAATCACAAAAGGAGCCACAGCTAGGGATGGTGGAATGGCTCTGACAAGGGGACTGAAGGAGGCGCAGCAAGAGAGAAGAGAATTAGAAAAGAATCGATCAGTGCAAAAGCAGAGAGCAAATTAGAATTCAGTTTAAAACCGAAACAAGAGAGCGGAAATTCAAAATTATGCAGAATTTACAAGGTGTTTTTCCTACGTAATAAGTCTCATCAAATATATATAGAATCCTTAAATAATAATGATGATAAAAAAAATCAAGACTCCCTCTTTTTGTTTCAGCTATGCCACCAAACAATGCTACATCTCCACCTAGTGACGGGATAGCACAAAGGCTGTGGAGAATGCCCAAGCCCATTCTCTTTAAATCGCCCTTCCGTCTTCATACTGCTCTCTTTCAAGATAAAACAAGGAAATGACCCCACTCCAGGAAATGTGCTAGTTTCTAATGGCATTAGTTTGCCCAGTAGGAGGAGATTCTGAAAGAACTGCCGAGACAAAAAGTACTTGTACAAATATAAAATGTGGAAGATGGCCAAGCTCAGAAAGCAGCAGCCAACTAACTAACTCCAAGACCCAGTGTGGGTCCAAAATTACATGAGTGAGATTTTTGAAGCATCACTATCAATGATAGCATTCCAGTGCTATACTTAACAATTAGATCATGCTTCTAGCATCACAAAGTGGACACACAGCATTACCCCGGACAAAAGCCCTATGTGGGTAGGAATGGGGAAACCTGTGGTCATCCATCGAGTTTCTAATCCCCCAATTCTCATTGTACCTCAAGATGCCTTAGAGACAATAAATCATCCCCTTTCCCTAAAACTGGGATCAAGTGGGAACCACCAGGTTCTTGTTATTGTTGTTGAAGTCAGTAGCCCTCCCTTGCCCCCTAAACCAAACAAAGCAGACTGGGAAAGTGGGGTTAGGGGCCAGAATATACACGTGCAACTAATCGGTCAGTTGACCAGAACTTTCAAACTGGTTGTCATGGAGTAAAAGACGAGCTGAGTCATTTCAATTCATTTGGGATTTTACTCTAGGAAGGACTGGCGGGAGTGTCCCTCATGGCATGGTCACCAAAGCTTCGGCAGAGCTAGTCAGCCTACAGATAGATGGCGAATTGGAGTGGGTGAAGGGAGGCAGAGAGGCTGTGACGTGTTTATCAGATTTGTAAAACCACAAAGAAAATCTCCTTGTTCCTACTTCCTGATCCTCATATGCACATACCCAACAGTAAAATGATTCCTGTCCTGGGAACATCAAGGGACCTACTAGGGCCTTTTGATAACTTGGTTCCTTGTGTGACCGGGAGTAGGTCTCTGCTACCTGCAATCTTAAGAGCCAGAAATGAGAACACAAGACGTTATTTCTGAACGAGAATAATGACACGCTCTCAGGATACCATTTGTGTGCTATTATGCTAAGCCGTAATAGCCCGTAGGAACAACACAGGCAAGCTAACATTGCTGGGAGAACTGACTTCTGTAACAACTATTTAAGTTGGAACCTTTAAAATTATCTTACCACAGGATTTTCCATTTTATTTCCTGGTTTCTTATAAAGAAAGGAGGGAAAGGGGTCACAATGGAAAGCACCTCCCAGAGGATAATAGGAACTGCTTTACAACACTAATTCCAGCATTCACTACCACGAGTCTATAATTTGCAGATGTGTAAAGGTAGACATTAAAGTGCTAAATAAGCAGCAAGGAGGCATGCTTCAGTGTTCTGCACATTCAATTAACGCTATGCAAGATGCACCCCACTTTTACACATTTATACAACTGTCTAGTCAAAAATTAAAATATTGTCCCTACCCTTCTACCTAAAAGTTTGTCTGTAGTGTTTCAACACAGCTAAGTATGAGATCACTGGTAGAGGTCATTAAGGCTTCTTTGGCTGTCAAACGTGCACACGCATGCACACATACATATACGAAAGTCATTTGGTTTGGGCATTTGACTATGCTTTCACCTTATGGAGTTTTCATAGTGGAGAAAATAAATAGTTAAGGTATCAGGAATGCCATGTTAGAAAACGGGGACCTCTCAGAGGACAAGGGGAGAAGATAAAAAGGCAGTGCATCTAAAAAAGTCAGTGCAAAAATACCAACTGTTCTAAAAAGAGGCTAAGAGCCACCAGACTCCACTATCAAACAGAAGTGGACATCCATTTCCCCCCTCTTCAAGACCAGATGAGGGGTATTGCTAAGTATAGCTGGTGAGGCCTGGGCCTATTGAGAGACTTTCTCATTATCACCTGTCTTAGTTATCTAGCGCTGACATAAAAGAAATACCACCAACAACTTAGGAAGCCAGAAGTTCGAAGTCAGGGTGCTAGGGCAGGTCCTTGGCTCCTCCTACCTCCCATTTCTTAGAGATTCTTGGTAATCTGTGACAGAGATAGCTCTGCTTGCTTGCCTGCCTAATTTGTTCCTTTTATCTCAAGAGAGATTGAGTTAAGGCAGCCAATCTTAATACTTCCTCCTTCACTGAACAAAGAAAACCCATTCCTGAGAGGTGCCCAAAATGGCAGCGGAGTCAGACGCCTAACAGTTTTCTTGCCACACAGACCCAAGGGAAGAAGTAAACTGTATATGACAAGATTAAGGTCTCAGGCTTAGTGTCAGGTAGAAGGAAAGACTACAAAAATAGCAAACCTGGAGCATTTCGCTTTCCTGGGGCTTATACACAGTACCACCATATTGGGACAAAGCAAGTGGCATTCCGAGCCTCATTACCTGGTGGGCCCAAGCAGGGGTGGCTGCACCCACATCCAGAGTCAGGCAGGAGTGTGCCCGTCTACCTGTGAAAGTTAACTGCACTCATCTCAACCACCACCCCAGGCCCACCCCACCCCCATGCCAGAGGCCCTCAGTTCTGTCCGTTCCTGCAAACGAAGGTGGTCCAGTGGCAAGCACCAACACCCTGCCCAAGCGAGGGCCCCACAGGCCAGCAGCACCCACCTTTTTGCTCAGTTACTCATGCCGGGGACACAGATTGGTGATGCCCAGATATCCACACCTGAGGTCCAAGGATCAGGGGATAAGGCCTTTTTGTCTGCCTCGCCACTGGTACTGGCAGTCTGTAAATGAGAGTCACCCACTCCTACACCCAGTCATTCGTGCTGAAGCCCCCAGGGGCAGTGGGGCTTCCTACTCTCTCCAGCCACCTGTACTGGGGACCTAAGCACACCTTCCCCACTCTAGAGGACAGGGGCATGGCTGCTCAGCAGGAACCTGTGAATTGGTGGTATCCTTCCTGCTTAATTCTATATTGCTCCCCACCTTTATATCGCCCTGCTCATCCATGAGTCAGTGAGAGTTCTGTACCATCTACTTGGTGACCAAGACGTAAGACACAGACACAGACACACACACACACACCAGCAAGCAGTTATAACACTCCCTTCACCCACACTGGCAGACAGGACACCTCTCCAGCAATGCCAGCTATATCCTCAGCTGTCCTGCAAGACCAGCAAAAAGAGACCTGCACTTATAAGCCCAGTCAATGCCCTCCCTAGTCAGAGTCCAGTGCGGAGAAACTTGAGACCAAAGTAGCACACCTGCCCGACTTACTTGGCTATATCAAAGCAAAACAAAGACTCAGGACACAGTAACCAGACACACAATATAACACCTTAATGCTTTTGAGGCAAGAGACAATGGGAAATCGGACCAAGAAGCAGGACAAGATGGTTCCAGCAAATGATCAAAATAAAGGACCAGAAAATCTTCTGTAGGAGAACTGATAATGGGACTAACTAATAGGATAAGTAATTCAAAAGGTTTTTGTGTAGGGTTCTCCAGGGGATCAAGAAAGAAATCAAGGGAAAAAAACAATAGAAGAATCCAGGGAACCGATACAAGAACAAACAGAAAAATAGCCCATTAGAAATCGTACAAAAACAACAACTAGAAATTCAAAAGATTAGCAAGAAAACTTCAAAAATAGGTAACTCAATAGGGCCATATAAAAGCAGAATTAAATCCAATGGAAGATGTGTGATTAGAATTCCAGAACGGGAAAGCTCAAATAACAACAACAAAATCCCCAAACAAATGAGCAAAAGCTCACCAAGAGAATTGTCAAAAATTTGCTGGCAGAAAATTTCCCCAATTATGAGGAAAGACAAGAAGATATTCATCTAAGAAACTTGATGAATTCCATAGAGGGTAGATGCCAAAAGAAAATCACCATGACATACAATAATCAAACTTGGAAATGACAAAGACAAAGCAGAATTTTAAGAGCACCTCTGGAAAAATAAACAGCCATTTACACAGGGTCCCAATAAGACTACCTGGCAGAACACATGCAGGCAAGAAAACAATGGACATAGATTAAACCTTGAAAAAATGCCAGCCAAGAATTATGTAATAAGTAAAATTCTATCTCAAGTAACAGGGAAAATTGGGGTATTTCTAGATGTATAAAAACTACAGGAATTTGGAAAATTCAGGCCAACTTACAAGAAATATTAAAGAGAGTCCTTTGGACAAAAAACAAGCACATCAGACTGTAACCTGAGATTAGGACATTGAACAACATCTGTCAGATACCAATTCAGATAAAGAATTCTCGAAAATAAAACAAAGTGAAAAGCAAAGCCTGGGAACCAAAGATGTTAATCTGTACATTATGACAGTCAAAACAGACAGGGGGGATAATGGTGTCCTTATGGCGCTTTCCCTTAGAGAGGAAGCCAAGGCAGTATCAAGAAATGAAAGACTGCTTACAACTTAGGAAGATAAAGGTAAATTTTCACAAAGAAAGTTAACAAGCCTATTCGTCCAAATAAAAAAGCAGATCTGTAAAGGCTCACTAAACACAAAACCAACAACAAAGCAAACAAAAAGAAAATCTACAAACAAAAAGGATTCAGCACAGGAAACCAGGCGTAAGGACAACAAAAAAGGGCTGCCATCACTAGAAAATAAATAATTATAAAGCACGCCGACATAACAGCAGTGAAATCACACCTATTGAGAAGCACACTAAATGTGTACGGCCTAAGATGCCCCAGCAGAGTGGCAGAATGTATGCAAAATAGACACCACCCACAAGTATGCTGTCTACAAGAGGTACACCTTAGACACACAGTCAAGTAAATGAAAACTCAAGGATGGAAAAAAATACATCAAGCAAGAGCCAACCAAAGAAGAATACGAGTGGTAATATTAATCTCTGATAAATATGTGCTAAGGCAAAATTCCACCATAAAAGATAAGGACGTGATGCAATGGTAAGTAAAATGGTCCTAAAGTTCCAGTACATACTGGTTCAAGTTTATTCCAAACAAAACCTGTTTAAACACATCTCGGCAATCAGTGGATGACGACGGCAGACAAGTTGTTTTAGTCTGCTTCGGGTGCCTTAAAGGAAAAGGTCCAATTAGCACAGTGGCGTCTGAGGGAGCTAACTGGGCCAGTTTAATTCAAGAACGAAGGTTTGGGCAATTTTTTAAATGATTCCAAAGGAATTATCTGAATTGAAATACTCAAATACCATGGATTTGGTAGAGACAAAAACATACATACAATATTCAGTTAAATATTGACGGGGTAAATCGGGTAAGAAACTAAATGTATACAACAATGTTCTCACTGTGTTATGAGACCAAATCATTTTTATTCCTTTCCCTCATTTCTCACATTTTCTCACACCGCCCCCTCCCCATCGACGCCTTTATTTTATGGTAGTATGGCATTAGTTCTCTTTACTGTGCCATCTGGGGAAGAGGAGAGGGTTGGACAAAGTGGGAAGTCATAAGAAAGATGTGTGTACGGTCATAAACATGAACTTAATATGCCTACTTGTTCATGCAGTTTATTTCTGGCAAAATTTTCTTATAAAGAAGATGTTTCTTTGTATAAGGAGCTGTTTAGGGTTCCAGGCCTTCTTTCTTGGAGAAAGGGTATTACATACACCTATGAATTTCAATTTCAAGTATTTCCTTAAAGCGTGATAAGCTTAAAGATACTTGCAATTTGAATACTGATTCCTTCCGTGATTTTTATTCTGTGTTGTTCCCTAATCTGTTGTCTCGCTCACAGTAAATTGATTACACTTTTTAAGAGTCTTTCCAAAGTATTCAACTTGATTTTAATGGAAAGTCTCTCTTTTATATATTTCTTTAGCTTACCTAACAAATAAATTAGACAAACTAGGTAGTATAACTTACTGGAGTGGTTTGGGTATAAATGAGTGAACCTCGTTGAGGACAGACCTAACTTAGTAGAAGCATGTGTACAGAAGTTTCCTAGCACAGATGTACAAGCCATGATTATTTCGTGTGCTGTGGGTACCAGTAAGTGTCATTCAAGAAGGGAATGAGCGGTGTCAAGAAGAGTTGGGGACTTCCCCCCAGGTTATAATTTAAGGGAATGCTTTCTACTCCCGTAAGTAGTGATAGTCTTGGAAACTCACAAGGCAGTTGCACCCTGTCCTATAGGGTCGCTGTGAGTTAGTACTGACCTGTTGGCAGCGAGTTTGGTTTTTGAAGACAGTACTACATTTGATAATCAGAACAAAGTAAGTGTGAGACAAAAACTGTAACCTCAAATTGCTTGCAGTTAAACAAAAGCCCCCACAAAATTAAGAACACGTTTTAGTCTTCTAATTTTGTGCTTTTCTTTCCCTCAGAACCACATGTTCTTGATTCATAAGTCATTAAGATAGTTTCTAATGAATGATCCAGTTCTAAGATTCATCCTGCTTTCCTGCCTTCTTTTTTTTTAGGCATCACTGCCCTCAGGTGGTGGGAGTAGGATGTCCAGCCTTTGCTCTGTGGAGCTGGACTCGAACCTCCATCCCAGTGGGCCGCAGTCCGGCACACAACCACTACGCCACCGGGGCTCAGCCCTGCTTTCCTGCCATCTAAAAGCAGGCAAGAGTTATGATCAATTGCAGAGTGAGTGTGGCAGTCATGTACTCGTGTGTCAATTTCTTGATTGAGTCTAGGGGTGGAGTCTATCCCGTCAATCTAGAGATAGCCAATGAGGCCTCTGTGTGGGCATGGCTTTCTCCTGAGAATTCTAGAAAGGCTCGCGGTATTTCCCAATTGGAGAAGAGAAGCTTGACTCAGACTCTGAGGGATGAACTACTGACAAGACGAGATGACAGCATACTGATCGATCCTGATTCCTGGAGAATGGAGGAGCTGGAGAAGCCACATGGGCTTGCCCTGATGGAACCAGACATCTGGGGCTGGAGAAGCCGCAAAGAGACCCCTGCCAGTGCTGAGATGCTTCTACCACCAATGGATACTGCTGATGGACCCTCTTCCCTGGAAATGAAGAGCCATGGGGAGACCCCCTGCCAGCGCCAGGATGCTTCTACTGCACGTACTTCTTGAGTCGGAAGGACACTTTACAGACTGGTATCGGACATATGGGCTAATATTGGACTTATGACTTTGGACTGGACTGGGTAGGGATGCTTTCTCAATGTTCCATTCCTCTTGTATATATACCTTTCCCTTATATCCATATGTGTGTTTATGAATTTGTTTCTCTAGTCTACCTGGACTAACACAGTGAGCGTGGAAGAGACCAACCTACAGAACTCTTTAGTATATGTGCTGCCAACGCAAATACTAACCTACAGAACTCTTAAAGAAAGGCGACTGGGCCCATTCACCTTAGAACTGAAAGAATTCAGATAAAGGTTTCCTAACCTTCCGAAAATGACCCATTCACCTTAGAACTGAAAGAATTCAGATAAAGGTTTCCTAACCTTCTGAAAAATTTGCTTTATAGTCCCAAGCAAAGCTAAGGTCAACAGACAGAGGTCCTTTTGGGGTTCAGGATTGCCCAGTAGAAACAAAGAACACTGGTCTTCTTCCTTGGTGCTGGCTGTTCCACCTCTGGGACTCCCTCAAAATCGCAATAGCAAAGCTCATTGTGCTTGAGGGCTTCGTCAGTGAGACAAGGCCCTTTTTTCCTAATGTAGCGACACCGGTTCAGGACAAGTGAGAGCCACAAAGGGCCTCAAGGAAGACCATGGAGATTTGTGGCCATGAAACTGTGTGTAGTGAGGGAGGGCAGGTCAACAGTTTGAGATACAATCTAGAATAGAGCAGGGGTACTCAATATATCAATGGCGATCGACCGAACTCTTAAGTCTAACCCTAAAACTAACCCTAACCCTAATTTTAATGCCATGCAATCTTGCCCACACTACATTTGTGATCGAGCAGTAGATAGCGACTGACATATTGTGAACACCTGACCTAGAGGAAGGCAGGTCAGACTCTGAAGCTGCCTACAGTATCCCTAACAGTGCAGAAAACCTAAGCAGTGACTCACAATCAGAGAGAATTTCTGGAGAGCATTCATTTTAAATGAAAACAAAGGAAACTTTTGTTCAAGATCAAAGTGCCTGGCTATGAGAGACTTCCAGCTACAGGGCACTAGTGTACCCACCAGTATCTAGCTCCATGTTCAAAGAACTCATGAAACCTGAAGGCCACACAGGTTATGAAACAAGGGATGAACATCAGAAAGATGTTTAAATGTTACAAATCTGTGAATTCAAAGTTTAATTTTAGAAGGGCTTGTGGCAACCAATCTCACTTCTAGTTTGATTTAAGCTAACAAATGTTTACTATTTAAGACAGAATGGCGAGCAAAACCCTCATCGGTGACATCAATCATCGCATTATTGAGTATGCATTCTCACCTGAACTTCTAGAAAGGGCACTTCATAACAGGATGAAGTGGCTTGGGACCAGGCTAGCCTGATGATGCAGCAAATCGCCGAAACAACAACATTATCCCATAGGTGAGGTGCATAAAAAATGCCCAATCCTCTCTGAACTGTAGTAGTTCTACCAGAGAGGGAAAAAGCTCTCCCATAGCTGCCTTACCTTTCACTACATCAGCCACATTACAGGTGGGGTCAATGCTGCCGATGTGCTTAGGTGGAGCAGGGTTGGCTTCTTCACCGAACAGCAGTGCTAAATAAACACAAAAGGGCAGGGGTCAGGTGAAAAAAGAAAAACCAAATATAGGGGTTTATGAGTTTAGGAAAAGATTTCCTTATTTGATGGAGATAATCCATTTCACATCCACAGCAACTGTGAGCAATGACAGAGGCAGGAGATCAGCTCTCCCAGACGATGGAGGTGGAGGGCAAGGCTTTTAGACAATTGCAGGCCACAGGCCCAAAGTAATGACATTTGCAGGGTGCTGTTTGTTATAATCTTTTGTCCTCCACCTAGTGGGACTTGAAGAAACTCACTTCCATCCTTAGCCACAATCACCCACCAATACTTCTCCAAGCTTCTATTCTGAGAATGACTAAACCCTCTTAGCATGCAGTCTGCACCACCTGGACAGGTCTACAAAATATCTTTACCGGGAACTTTTCAAAGGCTTCCGTCATGGAGATGTTCTTTCCATGTAACACTCCTGGAGAATATTTGTTCAAATAGCTTTTAAAAAAATGTTTTTCAAGTCATCTGACAATAAAGAAGATTTACAAGTTTTACCATATGGGGGTGTAACCATAAATAGCCCTTAAGGATAAAGTCATCAGCATCTACACGTTCATAGGGAGTGGCTGGTGGTTGGTATTTTGTGGCTGTTGGACTGGCTCTGGCTCATGTGCCCAATCCTGTGCCATTTTCTTAATTGTAGGCATGTTGGAATGCTCAGCAGCCGTCACAGTGTCAATCTATCTCAAAGGGCTTCTTTTGTTTGTGATGATATTACCAAACACCAATAGGGACAGCTTTTTATTTTATTTTTTTATTAGGCATCACTGCCCTCTGGTGGTGGGAGTAGGAGGCCCAGCATTTGCTCCGGTGAGCTGGAATTGAACCTCCATCCCAGTGGGCCGCGGGGAACAGCTTTTTAAATCGAGCAAACATTTTCTACAAAAATTGAGTGCCTAGCTAAAAGATTTTAATTATAAAAACTGAAAGAGGGGCTGAGCCCCGGTGGTGTAGTGGTTGTGTGTGGGACTGCAGCCCACTGGGTTGGAGGTTCAAATCCAGCAGCAAGGTTGGGCCTCCTACTCCCACCACCTGAGGGCAGTGATGCCCCCCCAAAAAAACAAAAACAAAAACTGACAGATATGGGCAAAAGGTCAATACATACAGTGCCAACTGAGTAAGGACAGGTGTATTCAGCTGGACCAACTGTCTGGCTACACGTATGAGGGGATGCCAAAATGTCCATGGAAATATTTCATGATCATGAACTTTTCATTCTATTTCACCACAAACTTTGGAAGTTTCCTCCCTCAAATGTACACACCCATATTTAGAACAGAAAAAATGACAAGTTGTTTAAATTGTTTAGTGAGGTAGAATCAAAGTTCTCTTTTTCCTGCATATTTCTATCCATTTTTATTTTTGAAAGATATCCAAGTCCACACTTAACAGTTGTATAACACTTACTTTTGCAAAACAGTCAAAATAGGAAAATGAAGATTCTCTTGCCATTTTCTGATTCCTCAAAGTGGATGAATAAACACTCTAGGTATGTTGACCCTTTTCCCCAAGAACTATAGAAATCACCAAAAAGATAATGCTCAAAATGTGAGTCCATGTTTTGGCGGGGAGTGATTTTTTTTCGCCCTTATCTGCTTATCAACCTAGGGCAGGAATCAGTAAACTCTTGAAACCGAAGAGCCAATCCTGTCCCTCTGAACAACTTTAAAATCACTCAGGAGCGTTAAAGATGCTTTTTTCCCAACTAAATGAAACCACCATGATCTGAAAGAATAACCTTCAAATGTGTTCAGTGTGACTTCAGAGCCGCACATGCACACTGAAAGAGCTGCCGATGACTTGTGAGCCGCAGTTGGCCAATCACTGCCCTAGGGAAAAGAATCTCTAGGTTATAAAATTCTCAGTACCTCACCATCTCACCTAAATACCCAGTGATCGCTGTGAAATATTAAGATCAATACCAACAGGCCAATGCAATATGTCTCATTATCTGTGTCTTTAAAACGCCAAAGAAAAACCCTGAATCCTTGATCAGGAGCAGAACATCTTTTCAGGAGACATGTGAAAGTTGTGAAAGTTCTCAGGGACATGTGACAGTACTCAGAGATGCAGATAGTTACCTTTCAAGTATGCTTGCTCACTCCACAAGGGTAATAGGGATTTACAAAGTGGGTGGCTGCAGTGACTCCTAATACGAGCATCTTAAAAGCCTTTCAAGAATTTTTCTTCACACCACCAACAAAAATACCCGATTTAAAAACTGCAAATAACATGTGCATTAGATGGTTTTCGCAAACTACACAAGTGTTCATTTGCTGCACATGCACATCATATATATGGGTGTGTGTTCTGCATGGAAAATACAGCCATTAATCAAAGATTAATACAGCCATTAATTCACATAGAATAAACTGCACCCCAAATGAAATCTTGTCAGCTAAAACCACAGGCCAGGAAGTTACAAGAGAAATATTTTGGAACGGTCACCCCAGTTACAATTTAAAAATAGAAAAATAACACCAACTTACTGTGCTGATTAATAAGCATGCGGAATGAGATGCGGTTGGTGTAAAATCGATCCAGAAAATATTGGATGTTACTGCTAATGAAAGGATCAAACCCAAACTTCTCCTTGTACTCAATCACGCCTTGTGCCATTGTAGGAACCACATCATTGTGCCTGTTTCGGACTTTCAGCAAGACCTTCAGAAACCTGTGTAGGAGAGAAACAAAGTGCTCAGCATTCTAGTTCATGGGCTGATGTGTCAACGTCTCGAGTCCATCCTTGGACTCACTTGTCTGTTGATATTTCTATACGCAGAGAGAGACACATCATTTGCTTTACATAGCCATTCACAAGGAATTAGTCATAAGAAACTAAAGTATGACTCCCTAGTCATTTAAAAATTTAAATTTAATTTCATACACACAACAGCAAAACCCACTTCTTTTTTTTAAACCCACTTCTGTTACAGGTTCTGAAATAATAATCACTGATGCTGATTATATTCTTCACACTGTGTGAACATTCTAGTCATTTCACACCTATGCTTTAAAATAGCTGACCTTTTGGTCTCACTTTAAAAAAAATAAAACAGTACTCAGGGCTAACAATTTTTACTATTTGAGATAGCCTATTCTTTAGCTTAAGGGGATATCAAGGAGTAGTTTCAATTCAAGATGCGAAGAGCAACTCAGGACCATTGTCTGGTAGATTCCTTCAGCCTCAATAGGCCAAGTCTGGATTCTTTAAGAATTCGAAGTTCTGTTCTACATTTTTCTCCCTCTCAGATGCTCTGTCATAGTGGTTAGGCACCATCCAGTTCTTCTGGACTTTGAGGTGGAGGAGACAGTGATCCAGACAGACAATTAGTTCCTTTCCTGATTCTTGAGTATTCCTCCTTCTTTTGTTCCAAATACGTAAAGACCTACTGTTGTCTCTTAGATGGCTATTCCTAAGCTTTTAAGACTTCACACTCTATGTACCATATTAAGAGGTAGAATTGAAATGTTACAAACTATACTAAGACAATTACCTAGATTATCCCATGAGACCATGGCCCCCAGTCCCTAAGCCAAAAGAACTGATTCCATGAGGTGATTGGTTCTATCTAGTTATTACCCGATTTTTGCTTGAACTTTCTACAAAATCTTTCCTTTCAGAGATGCACAAAGTAAAAACTCAAAACTTACTGCCATCCAGTTGATTCCAACTCACAGGGACCCTATTGGGCAGGAGAGAACTGTCCCTGTGAGTTTCTAAGTCTGTAAACTTTTTACGAGAGTAGAAAGAAACATCTTTCTCCCACTTAGTGGCTGATGGACCTGAACTTTAACCGTGTGGTTAGCAGTCCAATGTGTAACTGATTACACCACCAGGCAAAAAGTAAAAGGTTCTTATAAAGAGAAAGTTAAAGCTGAAATACCCTTTTCAGGAAACTATTGACCTTTTGAATACGTGATTATGTTCAATGCAGACATGTTGGGTGAAAAATAATTGAGGAATATACCAATACATTTTCTTGAGGACATTCCAAAACTATCTCCAAAGACTTATTGACTTTTTAAATCATTTTATTGACATTTAATTCATATATCATGCAACTTAATAGTTCAGTTCTATTAAGGAGAATTGTGCACAAAAACTTATTAATGAAAATGAAAGACTAGTACCTTCTGTCTGAATGAGAATTCAGTAGTCTTTGTGCAGAAAAGCACAGTTCTGAAATTAAGCCATTATAGTGTTTGAGTTCAAATATATGTCCCATTGGAAAAAAATGTTTTTCTTAATTTAAAGGACTGAGTAAGGAAAGACATTCACATATATTCTTTTTTTTTCCTTCATCATTTTAATGGGTGGGATCTTACAAATCTTACAAGTCATCATTCTGTCACATGTATTCTTATACTGCATTCTTAAAACTACCACTAGGTGGAACATGTACTGCAATGTTCATAGTGCGTGTCCGGTTCCCGAAGAGTAGAGGCACTAAAAACTGTCATCATCCTGCTTGTACTACACTAGAACCTGAGTTTTAAAATATGTAAAGAAACCTCTATTTTTTGTCTAGATTATACTTTCTGGTTCTAATGGCATAGATTTCTTTGATCAAAACATGTCTTTGTTTTTAATCTAGATGTCTGTCTTTCAGTTAACTTGGTAGTATACTTACTCTTCCAAAACCTGTGGATCATCAGGACTCTTATTTTCATATTCTAGAAGTTCAAGAAAACTCTGCATGTACCTGACAAAGAAAAAAAAAGGTTACTGTTAGTTGTCTACCCAACATCCATTCCTTCATCTCTAACTTTAAGTGCTTCGAGGGAAGCTGGTGCCAAGCAAAGCTCCTGGATGAGCCTGAGATTTCCTGTGGGAAATTCCATTTCTCCTGTCACCAATGAGTCCAAAGATTCAAGTCTGTCTGCACTTCTCGTTCTCCCCAAACACAAGGATTGATTCAGGAATGGGCAGTGCATGTGATGCTAAAATATGCTCATCTTTACGTAAATGTCTTATGAGTACTGGGGCAGATAAGGTTGTACATTACCATCACACACACCCCCAACGGAAAAACCAACAAAAACAAAACCACTGTCGCCTCGTGGATCCTGACGCATGACAACCCTAGAGGACTGACAGCTCTGTCCACAGGGCTTCTGAGGCGGAAAACCTTTGTGGAAGCAGACAGCCTCATCTTTTACAAGGTGGAGTTAGATGTTATGATCATGAGGTAAAACCATTATAAGAGGCCAAAGTCAGCAATCTCATGATGGCCTCTGCCGCACCACAAAAGCAAACTCACATAGGAGCTTATGTATATCCTTGCAGTTGGTTCCGTCTCTCTACCCCACCTTCTCTCCACCCTTCCAGCAGCTCCAATCTAACCACTGGCCCGAAGGGGCTCAGGACGGGCATCAAAGGAGTGGGTTGGGGGAGAGGTTGGGCAGTGTAAGATATGACAGAACAATAATAATGTATAAAGCATTGAGGGTTTGTGGGGAGAGGAGAGCAGGGAAAGAGGGGAAGGGATGGAAAAGCCGATACCAGGCACTCAAGGAAAAAGGCGGATGATTGGTGAACAATAACAGCAGCGGACATGTGTAGGTGATTGACATAGTATGTCTATTTATGTATTGTGAAAAATGATGTACAAGCCCACAATAAGATGATTTTTAATAAAAAAATCAAACTTTTGATAGTCATGGCAGTCAACTGTACTCATGTGTGTCAATTTCATGATTGGGAATGTAGAGGTGGAGGCTAGCCTGTCAATCTGGAGATAGCCAATGAGGCCTCTGTGTGGGCATGGCTTTCTCCTGAGAATTCTGAGCAGTCTCACGGTATTTCCCTCGTGGAGATGCGATACCATCTTGTTGGGAGTCGCTCAACTGACAAGACAAGATGGCAGCATCCGAGGAACTGAAAGAGCTGGAGGAGAAGCCATACGGTCTTACCCTGATGGAACCAGACCTCTGAAGGCGGAAAAGTCAGAGAGACCCTGTCAGCACTGAGATGTTTCTCTCACCAATGGATACTGTTGATGGACCCTGAGCCCTGGAAACAAGAAGCCATGAGGGGACCCATGCCAGAGCTGGGACTCTGCACCCATGGTCTGTGACTTCATGAGTTGGAAGGAGACTTCACAGGCTAGTATCGGACATATGGGCTAATATTGAACTTATGACTTTGAACTGGACTGGGTTGAGATGCTTTCTCAATTTTCCATTTCTCTTGAATATAAACCTTTCCCTTATATCCAAAACAAACAAACAAACTCACTGCCAGTGAGTCAATGCCACCTCGTAGCAGCCCTAGAGGACAAGGCAGAGGCACCCCTGTGGGTTTCCAAGATTGCAACTCTTTAAGAGATTAGACAGGCCTTTCTCCTGCCCTGCCGGTCCACAACCAAAACTGGAGTCAGGTAGCCTCATTCCTTTAGGGGATATAAAGAACAAAGTCATCCCTGGAGAGGAGCCAAAGCTAGTGCTTCAGTTCCTTGCCTGCAAGTCAAGAAAGCAGAAACGTGTGCAGTCTGAGGATTCAATGTGGGACTTGCAGACTGGTCACAGAGCAAGCTCGCTTGAGAGGAAAAGAAGGACAACTTACTGCATGACCTGAGCTGGAATTACATCCCATAATCGGGGTGAGGGGAAGAGTGGGGTGGTGACTAAACAGAACATGAGGACAGTCAGTGTCAGGAGACCAATTCTACGTATTAGAAAACATGGCTGAATCAGTGTTACATTTCTCAAAATTGATCATCAGATTGTGATTACTTAAGAACTATTCTAAGGAAATAAAAATACTAAAGTATTTCAAGTGACAAAGGGGGATTAACCCAGATGGTATGTGGGGTGAGGGATCTATGTGTACTATGTATATAGATAAACATGTATGTAAGAGAGGCAAATGGAATGAAGAGCTAATGGGATTTTTTTATGAATGTTTGGAAGCCCCCTCGTGGAAGCATATGTGTCTGCCTATTTATCTAGAGAAAGAATCTAATGGAGCTGCCAAATGTTAGCACTTAGTGAATTTGGGTGAAGTACACATATATGGGAAATATTCCTGCTATTATTTGCCACCTTTCTGTTAAAATATGACATTACTTGAAAATAAAGCCTTTTAACAGAAAAGGAAGCAGTGGCATGTCAGCCTCTCATGTTGGGACCCTGAAGTAAGTGTGACAGAGGCTCTCAGCAGAGTAAATGTCTGACTATCACTGTGAGCAGAGCCTAACGACATGAGGGCCCTCTAGTCCTACTACCAAACTCCAAACTCACTGCCATCGAGTTGGTTTCCACTCATACTCACATCTACAGGTACGGGGGAACGGGAAAGGTCCTGGGAGTTCCTGAGACTGTTAACTCTTTGCAGAAGTAAAAAACTCCTCTTTCTTCTACAGAGCGGCTGGTGGTTTCAAACTGCTGACCTGGTGCAGCCCACCTTGTAACCATCACGTCACCAGGGCTCCAGTGTCCCTCAATAGTGATTAGATATGTTCCCTTGGAAAACATTCCATGATGGCCTTGAAATAACAAAGGCATCTCCTACAAACAAGTACATTTTGCTCCTTCTGAGGCAAACTATCAATTCAGGACATTGTAAATAAATGTGCTATCAAAGTCATGGTCACTGTCGCTCTCTGAGTTTCACTGTGTTCCAAGGACTCTCTGCCTCCCACAGAATGGAGCTGCTGCTTGTCTGGAACAGGCTGGATGTTGTATCTAAGACTACCCACACCCACTACAGTGTTTCTCCAAAGATCAGCCCCAAGAATGTGTTATAATTACTGTGACCAAAGTATGACTGCTAATGCCCCCTCTTTCAGCAGCCTGACCCCCATGAACCCTCTAAATACCAGCTAATTAATAGTCCTATGTGTGTTCACATGGTTCCCTTCCTCTAAGATGCTCTGGCCACCAGAAATCAAACCAAGCAAGCTGCCATTAGGTTGATGTTGACTCATAGCGAGCCTATAGGACAGAGTAGAATTGTTCTTTAGGGTTTCTGAGACTCAAACGTGATGGGAGTAGGTGGTCTCAGTTTTTTCTCTAGAAGCGACTGATGGGCTGAGCTTACAGCCCAGTGGTTAACCCACCACACATCCGAGAGTTCCTTGCTTTTCCCACCAGTACCTGCCAATTCTGTCCACCTCTCCAGGGGCAGGGCCCAACCCCATCTGTGCTCCCTGAGCACTTTTTCTCAAGTCCAGGCCCAGCCATTTCCACAGTGACTTCTTCCCTGATTGGCAGTTCAAGGGAGACATAGGAGGCAAATGGTTCTCAAAGGTATGCAAACCCTGCCCTAAAGCTACCTCTCACTGATCTCATCCCCCTTACCCAGTAGCTTTTATCCGAATTCAATGGCCTCAATACAATGTCATACCTGCTATGAGCATCAGCCCTATGCCACTCAATTTCCTGTTCCACTCGGTCACACTCCTAAGAGGGTAAATGAGGCACACCAGGTTTTTCCCAAATTGAGGTTTCCTTTTCAATGACTGACTTCATTTGCAAAGAGGTACATGCCCTCAAAGAACTTATTATCAAGGAGAACTCAGGGAATAAGACTGGCTTAAGACCTGATAGAATCAGCAAATATCTTCTCATCCAGGGAAATATAGAGTCAACTGACTCAGGTTACTGTGTTGCTGCTCTTCTATGTGCAGTTTTCAGATCGAGTTTTCTTTTCTAACCCTAACCTTAATAGGTTGAGCTTTTCTTAAAAAAATCAGTGCATATTAGCATTTCTAACCAGAAAGGTGGACTTTGAAACCTCAAACCAAGTGGCTAGTGCAGTTTAGAAATATTTCCCATAAAAAACAATGTTAAATTGACCACTTCTCTGCAATAGAAGCGGTGATTTTTCTCTGCCTGGACAACTCAGCTTTTCCGAATGACTCATTCCCAGACAGATAGTACAGGCACTTTTCAGGAGCATGGTCCCAAGGCCAAACACTCTGTGCATTTAAAGGAAGAGCGGCCCGCTTCCGGCCATGTTTTTTACTCACCAACTCTGCACCAATTTCACCGAAGGCCGACTGAGCAAGTTGTCAGGCAGCAGATTGACTTCTCTCATGGTGTTCGCCAAGCGCACAGGGAGCTCCTTGCGGAGGAACATGTAGGAGGTCTTCTCACAGGCATTGTCTCTCCCTGGGAAGAGATAGAAAAGGTGCCATGAATTTACAACCTAACAGCCAGGAGCGGAGCTACTGGCTGGAAGGGGAAATGGACGAATCCTGCAATCTGTAGTTAAAACTTTATTCTCGGAAAAAAAGGTGGTTAAAAAAAGGTGATTTTTGGAGAAAATTTACATACAAGCTAAGTCCCAAATCTAACAGTCAACTTTTTTCCCAGACTCCAGGGTCAACACTTGACCATTAGTTTCCCATGAGATGGTTCTTGAGAGAAGCACAATGCTCACAGGTGCTAAATTATAATCTGCTCTGTCTTTTGGTTGATATGTGACCGCTGGGAGTCATTCTAGTTCTAAAATGAAGGGCTATTCCAGTGGTCTTGGGATTTCCCCCCCGCCAACTATGATCTACCTATCCAGTAAGTCTGGCCTTTTGCAAGAACATGAATCTTGCTCGACATTTTTCTGCCATTTTCATAGGACCATCTTCTGGGCTCCTCATCCAGACTGCCAGTAGTGGTAGCCAGGTACAATCTAGTCCATACAACAGAAAGTTTAAGAAAATCACTAAAGTCGAAAAGAAGTACCACCTTTACTCCAAGAAGCAACCTTGAAATCCACGCTTTTGGTGATATTCCGCCCCCCCCCCCCGGCTCCTGAACACAAATTATGTTTCCAGTGCTACTCACAGTTCCATAAAAATTATTATCTGGGATCTAATCAGAGTTTGTTTTCAAGTAAATACTGTAAGGAAACTGCCATGCACAAAAGTACTTGGCCTGTGCAAATCCGCTTCTCTTCACAGGGGTGCACAGACAGCAATAGATCCTTTCCCTTCACATCTGCGAACATTCGCCTCTGATTGCCAAATATTCCCTAAGACTTTCTTCATGTGTGCTTTTTTTCCAGGGGCCAGAGCTCTGCACCCAGACCAAGACAAAAGATGCAGAGGTACCGAAGAAACCAGCTTGTAGTTGTGCTCAGAAGTAGGGGGAACCCACTGTGGTCTATCTAAGATGCTAGACAGGGTGAAGGCATATTGTGGAAGTTTCCCTGTGCTGTGGTGCATATACATAAGTAGGATGCAACCACAGAAATGACACCTGACAGGAGAAACCCAGGCCCCTTCCCCAGTGGCCATCTGATCAGACTTGTTTGAAAACTGGTCTTGTCCCTCAGCTCCCCACCACCCCATCATGATGACTGAGTTCATGATGACAAATGTACTTGAGTACAATATACTTCAGGCCCAGCATCTCCATTTTGAAGCTGGAAAACCTTTGATAAGCTTCTTGCCCTCCTCAGGCTCAATTGCCTTATCTGTAAGATGAAGATAAAATTTCGGATCATGTTTTTAAAGATGAAATGTGCGAATGTTTATGAAGCCTGACAGAGCAAGTGTTCAGCAGACATCAGTCCACTTTCCACCCACCTTGGTACTTATAGGTTCGTCCCACCTCCCACAAGATGAAAAGTCTCTCCTGATGCTCCCAGGACATTGTTCGGAATCTGGCAACATAGGAGAGAGGCCAACCCAGAGATGGGATGTTGGGGTCAACAAAGCACCCCTAACAATTTCCTTCTCTAAACTTGCCTTACTCTTCTCCATGTGACGAAGGCAGTAAGTTAAGAGATTTTGAAATAAGTCAGATTTCCTAACACTTCCAGTTGTAGACACTTGCTCTACCCACTGACCCTTGATCGTGCCTCCTCCAGGATAGTAGTGATTAAAGACTTAATCTTTCTCTCATTTTATGGGAAGGCTTGCAGTAAACTACTAACCAATCTTCCTGCCTTTCACCGTTTCCTCTTAACCTCCACTGTGATGGATATTTTAATTCACACAGTCCACCATCACACAGGATGTGTGTGGTGTGAGGCACATGACACATCATCCAACACCTACTTGATGCACGTGCTTGTGGTCTCAATGTTTACAACAACTGGGTGTCATTTTAGTGAGCCTTGGGACAAGACTTTCCACTCTTATAAAGAGTTATACTCTTGGGAACCCATAGGGTTATTCTACCCTGCCCTACAGGGTGGCCATGAGTCAGAAATGACGCGATGGTGGTGCAGTGAGTGGCACAGTGAGGCAAGTGTTGGGCTGCTAACCACAAAGTCCGTGGTTCGAGCCCACTAGTCACTCCTTGGGAGGTTGTCTGGTTCCTAAAGATTAATTCTATTCTGCGCTCTAGGGTCACAATGAGGTGGAATGGACTGCATGGCAGTGGTGTGTTCCCTTACACTATTCCACATCAGATCTTACCTACCATTCCTAAAATCTCCTGTATATGCATGCTTTTTATACATAGGATCATTTGAAATGCAGGAAAAATGCTGACAGTGAAAAAGAATCTCACGGTGAAGTTCATTATAAAAGACAGGACCTACTGTCCAATTTAAAAGGCAAACCTAGATTTTGTCAGACTAGGATGAATATTTTGTATTCCAGCTAAACACAGAAGTCTTAAGGAAAGAAAAAACATCTGAGAAATGTTGAAAGGTCTCAGAGTGGGAGGGATGAGAGAGTTACAGAACAGGAAGAGGACAAGTCCTGTAGCCTTGAACTGCAACTCGGAGTATCAGAAGGAAGTTATATTCAGTGATTAGTTTGGGAAACAGGGAGAATTCATCCTTCAAAGGATGAGTTCCAAGTTCATCCACACCTATATTAGCAGCATCTTGGGGAAGAACTTAGAAGAACCGTAAAAGGGGCTAGTCAGCTTGCAAAGGTGAAATGGTCAAGTGTCAGGCTCACTGTCTCTTCTTTGAAACCCGAGAAACTGAAACCGGGCACCAGAATTTGAAGATTTCTAGGCTTCAGCAAGAGGAACAAAAGGTACCTGAGTATATTCAAGGGGGCTTCCCAAAGTCTGGGGGGAAAGACCATCATTTTTCAATTCCATTTCCCCACAAACTCTGAGAAACCAACAACCAAACCCACTGTCATCAAGTTGACTCAGGCTGTCAGTGATCCTATAGGATGAAGCAGAACTTCCCTGGTGGATTTCCAAGACTGTCACTCTTCACGGGAATAGAAAGCCTTCTCTTTCTCCAGTGGAATGACTGGTGGCTTCAAACTGTTAAAGCAGCGGTCAGCAGCCCCATACAACACACAGTGTATCACCAGGGCTCCTTGGTTTCATATAACCACGGCCAAATTTCAGGAAGTCTTTTTGTGAGATTGCTTTCTTGCATTATCAATCTTATGTAAACAAGTATGAAAAGCAACTTCATTTTTCTCAGTGTCCATATCCCCCACAGCACTTATTCTATATGCCTTGCCTATGTGACGTCTCAATTATTTACTGAAAGAAGAGATAATGCTTTCAGAAGTTTGTGTTTTTTAAAAAAAGAATAGCTGGAAAAATCCCCCTCTCTTTTTTCGGTCTCCTACATTCTAATTTAGCTTTAGGGACAAATTCTTTGTACTCAGATACCTTAATTATACACCAGCTAAAGCAGGGGGATAAGTCTTTTTTAGTTAGTTAATTAGTGAGCCTAAAAATAAATATGAAATGCCTGATATTTGAACCTTTCAGTGGCTTTCCTGATGTCGTATAGAATGAAAGTATTTTATCCTGTGTGTTGATGCCAGATATTCAATTTAAATTAAATTTTTCTCAAGAATCAGTTCAGCAGACAAGAAGACAAAGAGGGAGTGGGTGAGGGGGTTTCAGAGAAAAATTCTAACTTAGGCAAATGCAAATAAGACACTGACTTAAATGCACTCTTGTCCTTTTTTCAGCTTTTTTGTCCTAATTTGATGACTCTCTTTCTTTCTCTCTTTCTTTCTTGTCTGTCTTCTGTTTGGTTTGTATAGTTGACTCTTCTAAGGAGGTAATTAGCAGTCTGATTTGCTCTTTCTAGAGTCTGCTCAGCTTTACATTCACCCAGACATGAAGAGGCAGGTTCTAGGCCACTCACGCTATAAATGACTTTCCATGTTCTGCACCTCTCCTTGAGGGGTTCCTGATTCAGAGCATCTGACCAGCCTGCAGAGACTCGAGCTACTTTACACTGAGCTTAAAGCGTGGGCTGTTCTGCTGGGAGTCAAGTCACCAACCTTTTAGCTAGCAGAGGGCTGAGGAGACAATCTGCACTCTCCCAGCAATAGAGACTAAGCTGCCAGAAATACCCACCCTCTCTTGGTATTACTTGAAGGCCTTCTTCGTCCATGGCTTTCAGCTGTAGAACTTGGTGGAGCGTGGTTTGGGGATGTCAGCAATGGGAACAGGGGGTGCAACCGGAGAGCAACAAATGGAGACATGACTATCATGGCACTGAAATCCAACACAATGAGTGGCTCATTCTGATAATGCAGCTCTTTCTAAACACTAAATGAGCTGGCAGCTTCTTCTGTTTTACCATGGACTACATTACAACACTATAGGTGAGAGAACAGTTGGGGAAAACCCTTGGCTTTTTCCCTTTTAATTGTGTTTATATGCAGTCCATCTTTTGAAAAACAGAATTTGGGACTTGTGAGAAATGAATGCTTGGATTTACCAAGGCCAAACAGAGAACAACCCCTTCCAAAGAAGTAACCCACGTCTGACGAGAGAGCTGCCAAATGACTGTGCATGTCTTTCAGAAGTCTCTGTTGTTGTTGTTGCTGTTGTTACATTTTTCAGTCCAAGCTGTTTGTTTCATTTCATGTCTAGAAGCAGTATCTCACTGCCTGATAAATTTGATAACTTCCCTTTGTTTGGAAAAACGTCACTGAAGAATTGACAGAAATTAAAGTAGCAAATATGGATCCGGCCAAACCTGGGGTTGCCTCCTCTCTAGACCAGACTACACAATGGCTATTAGTAATGAGGGAGCCAGAACTTTCAGCCAAAGACGGGGGATTTCACACACCTTATTAAAAGAAAGCTAACCCCAACCACCAGACCCACAGCTATCAAGTAGCTTTGGACTTACAGTGGCACTACACAGGGTTTCTGAAACTGTAAATCTTTATGGGAGCCACTTCTTCCTCCATCTTCTTCCTAATCAAATCCAATGGCCTAGTAAACATCCAGGTAGTACAGGACTTCTTTTAGGCCATGCCTATTTTCTTTTGCTCTCAGACATGATGGGTGGGTCAGCGATTCAGATGATGGTTTGTCTGGGGCCTCAGCTGGGAGCACTTGAAAGTTGGTGAGAGGGGAGGGGGCACTAACTAAATCTTGGGGCTGGGCATACTGGACAGATAGGAATGGGTACCAGTACATCTCTCGGTGAGTGTGGCTTCCTCACAGCATGGAAGTCTCAGGCAATTCGGCACAAACGCGGCTGTGGTGAGCATGCTCTGTTCTGCCTCTGCTGCCTATTTTATACAGATAGCCTCGTCACAGGGTCAGGGAGCTAGACTCCTCATCTGTGAAGACGAATGGCAAGGTCAGAATGCAGAACTGGTCTGCCCTGGCCATCTTGGAAAATGGGATCTGCCATAAGACGTTAATGAGAAGTTGTAGACATTGATATATTTCTTAAATTACATTTTAAAGATTTCTTCTATTCCCTTCGGGTCCTGGCTGTCCGCTTATTTATTTTAGTCTGTCTTCCGCTGTCAATGTTCCTCAGGTCTGAGGTTGGTTGGTCACATCTGAGAGGCAGGCAACCTAAAGACTGGGGGTCCTGAGGGGCTTCAGGGCCAGAGAATCTCCAAATACGGACTGCCTGGGGCTCTTCTATGGTGTTTTAAGCCTAAGAGCTTTCTTTCAATAGTTCATTTGGTGTCTTTGGAGAAAGATCCCCATTCTGCCTTTTACTTTGCCTCCGAGTAACTACCTGCCTACAGTATTCTCCTGGGCAGGGTGGAGAGTGATCTCCTGTCCTTGCAGTTAATTCTCCTGTCACCACCCAGCCAGCTCTACCTGTCAGTCCTGCTCTCTGTCACACTTCACACTATTGGTGAGACGCGGCAGCCTCTCCTAGGTGCTCTACCGCACATGGCCCCAGTGGCTTTGGAGAATGTTCTAGATGTAACACTGTGCAAAACAGAAGCCATTTGAGAATATTTGAATATTTACTAAGATTACGCTATCAAATAATAAATTCACCAAATATGATCTACCAGCTAGTAAAAAATGTGCTTAGGTTTAGTATATACATAAAGATCTGGGGTAAGTAGTCAGATGTCTGAAACTTATTCCCAAATGGTCCAGAGAAAAATGAGTGGGGAAAAAGAGAGTCTATGTGGGTATTCACTGTATGATTCTTGGACCTTTTCTTAAGGCTTTGCAATTTCCCAAATACAAGAGAATAGAAGATATCATAATAGTACATATATATAGAGGAGGAAATGCAGTTATTAAAAATTGTGCATTCAATGGAAGAATAGTCCTCTAAAAAGGTCTTCCTATAACTAGAATCATTTAGTCTTTAAAGAATGTAAAAAATCTCATAGAGAACATGCTATTGTATATAAATTCTTCTAATGGGGTCTGAGACACAAGGTAAGTACTCCTCATATAATGACTTTGCTTCTTCTGATAGGAAAAGAAGGGGCTAAAGGTTATGGTAGACCACTTAATGGAGGGCGGAAAGGACTACTGAATCCTTCCCTGAATGATATGTACATGCAGGGACTTCAAAAGGTTCATGGAAAACATGAATGAAAAGATGTCAAATGTTTCCATTATCTTTTGGATAAAGGAACACTGAATAATGTCCATTAGTACTCCAATGCTTTCTCTTTTTCAGATTTCTCAAGCCAACTTGCTTGTTCCCTCAACAAATCTGTGAGTCACCTGTCTCTTTGGACCCTCGATAAAAGCAAACTCACTGCCATTGAGTTGATTCCGACTGACAGCAACGCCAGAGTGCAGAAGACGCCCCTGTCAGTTTCTAAGACTGTGACCCCACGGGAGTAGAAAGCCCTGTCTTTCCGCTAGAGAGGCTGGAAGTTTCGAACGGCTGACCTTGGGGTTAGTAGCCAATGAGTAACCACGACACCACCCTGGCTAAGTTGTAAGCTGATCTCTCTATGGGCCCAGAATCTGTGTCCTCTACTTGGGCAACCTCTTTGCTGGTGTCCCTTTACCAATTTGTATGTCCTATGGTTTCCAGGACTCCTCAGAACTGAAAGATTCCATTAGCATAATATTTGGCATACTGTAGGAAGTTTGAATGAAAGTTCCAATATCTAGTAAGGCTACATGTAAATTTGTAGCAAATAAACTCAGAGGTTCAAGACAACATTTGCTAGCAATGGTAAATTCTTCTGAGATCACTTCTTCATACATACATACATACATACATATATATGTGTGTGAACACACACACATATGGTTTAAAACATTCGAATTCTTAAACTTTGAAGAGAAATGTAGGTTAAACAAACCCACTGTGGGCCCAACTCAAAACAACCCACTGGGCTGGAGTACACATGTGGCCATAGGATTCCTAAGCTGTACATCAACATCGACAGATGCAGCAGTACCATCATCAAGGAACTGCCAGAAATTGAAGCCAGATTCAGAAGAGGATGTGGATGGAATAAGGGAGATCATTGCTGATGTCAAATGAATCATCCCTGAAAGCAGAGAATGACCGAAAGATATTTACCTGTGTTTCACTGAGTATACAAAGACATTTAACTCAATTATCTATGTCTGTTGCACTGATATGGTGTAAATACATTTATTTAATGGGCACTACTATAGCTCTTCATATCAATTTCCTAAGGCTAGAGGTGTATATACTCCTATGATATAATTTCCGTAAAAAAAACCCCAAACCTTCCCCTGTGAATGGGGTGAAGGTTTACAGAGCAAATCATCAGTTTTACAGTGAACAATTCATACACTTTATGAAACATCTCATTCATTGCAAGCCCCTCGGTGTAATATCACTTATACTGCTTCCTCCCTCTGTTTCCTATTTCCATTATCCTTTCAGGTCCCAGACCTGAAGGGTAATAAATGGATTCCATCAGCCTTGAATTCGTAAGCCCAGTCTCTCTTATAATTTTGAGTTTTGTCCTACATCCGCTCCCTCTCTGTGATCCATTTCAGAACAGTGGGTAGTGGTAGCCGAGCACCACCTAGTTCTCCTGGTCTCTAAGTCATGGCAATTGAGACCCCACTATATCATTTCATTCTCTTTTACACAGGGTTACTATGACATGGGATGAACTCAAAAGCAGCTTACAACACCGAACCTCTTTTTCCTGATCAGTGAGTTTACTGAAGTCATACTGACAGCTTTAGATCAGCTATGGGATATTTACACCTCTAGCTTTAGGAAGAATACTGAATATCGTGAACTGTTATAAGAATGAACAAACTTGTCTTAGAAGTATTGAGAGAATGCTGTTTAGAAACAAGGACAGTAGGATAGTAAGACTTTCATATCACACATTTTGGGTATGTTCTCAGAAGGGACCATTCCCAGAGTCAGACATCATGTTCAGTAAAATTAGAATGTTAGCCAAAATTAGGATGTCAACCAAAAAAGGGAAAACCCTTACTGAGTGGATTGACACAGTGGCTGTAGCAATGTGCTTATGTAGTAACGATTTTAAGGATTGTGCATGACTAGGCATTGTTCCAGTGTACACAGGGTTGCTGGTTGTACATAGGGAACTGGCTTCATGTACTTTCGGTACAGTGTGTCAGGCCAAAGAATAGAAAGAAGAGACATGGAAGTATGGAGAACTGACCTCATAAATCGAGCTTTGTCTTGCTAGAGAATGTGGAAAACATTCACAACTTTGACAGTTAAAGCTGCCACTCAGACTCAGGTCAGCCTAATTCCAGAAGGAGGATTGGGATCCAGTTCTACGAATTCGCTAGGAGTTACAGGATGTCTTGTTATAGAAGCAAGAATACGTAAGTAATGGCTACATAATACCCACTTCATCTTGGAGGTTAATTGAGGTAAAATATTAACACAAAAATGAATAAAGAAAATACAAAGTCAATCACATTCAAAATAAACATGAACCCAAGAGCTATTATTTTCGATAAAGATGTTCAATTTATACTGAAGGTTGAGACCTTCAATCAACAGCTTCTAAGATAAACAACATTCAAGTTAAAGAGTTTCCTACTCAACTTCTTGGCAAGAAGTTGACTTCATCCAGGAAATGTTGTGTCACTAACTTCCTATAATAAAACCATAACCAACATTTACTGAGTACTGTGCTGCACATTCTCAAATTCATCACTGCAAAAAGCCTCTGAAGAGACACAAGCGTCTCAATTTATAGATAAGGAAAATGAACTACAGGGAAATGAAGTGATTTTCCCCCAGGGCTGGTGAAAGTGTTGTAAGGTGCTATTGAGTTGGTTCCAAGCCCTAACAAGTGGATGTACACAGGAACAAACCACTACCCGGCCCTATGGCACCCTCAGGGTTGTTCTTACGTTTGAGCCCATTGTTGCGGCGACTGTGTCCCTCTGTCCCTTCCTCAATTCTGCTGCCCCTCCACTTTATAATCAAGCCTGATGTCCTTTTTTCCCAGGGACTTCTCTCTCCTGATAATACGTCTAAAGTACGTGAGAAAATGTATTCTTGCCTCTAAGGAGTATTCTGGCAGTACTTCTTCTAAGACAATTATGAAAATTAATTAATTCAGTGTTCTTCACCAACACCATAATTCAACTGTATCAATTCTTCGTCAGTCTTCCTTATTCAGTTTTGCCTTCCCTAAGAAAGCCCCATAATCATGGGTATTGCTTGTGTGCTCTCTGTGGCCATTGAAACAAATCATCAAACCCATCAGAGAGGTAGAGTGCAGTGGGAGGAATGGTTGTTGTCAGAATAGGAAAAGAAAAATGGGTATAGAGACATGTCTGACCTCTGCCTGTGACAACAGAGAAGCCAGAGGGGGTCAGATATAGACCTCCATGCCTTTTTTCCCCACAAAATAGAAAAGACAAAGAACACATGTAAGTGTATGTATCCTTGGACTTGATTTCTAGTTCTTCACACTATCTCTCCAGTGGTATTCTAGAACTTATTTTGTTTGGCGCTACAAACAATGTCCATGGAAGCAGCACCAACAACATCAAATGACACTGCACTGGGTAAATCTGCTGCACAAGGCCTTGAAGACTAAGGTGGACCTGACCCAAGACAGGATATCTTCAGTTGCCTCATGTGCATGTGAAAGTTGGATATTAAATAAGGATGACTGAAGAACTGATGCCTTTGAGTTAAAAGTATTGAGGAACAATATTACAAAGTACCATGGACTTCCAAAAGAACAAACAAATCTGTCTACAGCTAGAATGCTCTTTAAAAGTGAGGATGGTAAAACTTGTCCCTGGAGAAGAACTTAATTTTTGCTGAAGAAGGTGGTCTGCTAAAAGGAGGAAAACTGCCAATGAGATGGATTGAAAGTCCCGGCAATGTAGGCCCAAACATGACCATGACGGTGAGGATGCCACAGGATCAAGCAGTGTGTTGTCCTGTTGTGTATAGGGTCACTTATGAGTCAGAACCAAATTGATGACACCTACCAACAGCAGCAATACTCATCTAGTCTTGGCAAGAAGTTGAACATCATCCAGGTACTGGTGAGTCACTACGTTCACATAATAAAACCCTAACTAACATTAATAAGCATGCGCCAGACACGGCGCTGAAATAGTCTTAATTCCAGAGTTATCGGTTGCTACCCATTCCATTTACTTACATCGAAACAAGGTGGTCATTTATGCATACAGCTTATCTAATGTTCAAATGGTGAAAGAAACCTTCCTTGGACTACCACAAAGTGAACCCTCATAAATGTTATTCTAAATCTTATTTATTATTTATGCTATTCTGTCTTATTGTCTCTGGAGATATAAGGTAGAAGTAGACTTGTACTTAAGTCTTAATTTCTGGTGCCTACAAGCAATGTGGCTTGCATACTGCTGTGATGCTGAAAGCTATGGCACTGGTATTGCAAATACCAGCAGGGTCACCCAAAGCAAACGGTTGTCAGTAGAGTTTCCAAATTGAAATCGCACTACGAGGAAGGAATATGTGGTCTACTTCAGAGAAATTAGCCACTGAACATCCTGTAGATGGCATCAAAGCATTGTCAGTTACTGAAAACCTACTGAACAGAAGAACATTGTCAGAGAGAGTGCCAGAAGAACCCCTTGGGGCTGAGCCCTGCTGGCGTAGTGGTTGAGTGCGGGACTGCGGTCCACTGGCTTGGCGGTTCAAATTCAGCAGCAGCTCTCCGGGAGCAAGTAAGGGTAGCTCCTACGACCACCGGAGGGCAGTGATGCCCCTCCCCCCCAAAAAACAAAAACAAAAGAAGAACCCCCTCAGGGTAGAAGGCTCTCAAAATATAATTGAGGAAGAGCTGCCGTCTCAAAGTGGAGTAGACTAAAATGATATGGATTGAATAAAGCTTGTAGGAATAAAGCCTTTGGGACCTCCATTTGCTGATGGGGCACAATTCAAAATAAGAAACAGCTACAAATATCAATAATTTGAACTTGGAATGTATGAAATATGAATCTCAGGGGCTGAGCCTCGGTGGCGTGTTTGAGCGCGAGACTAAGGCCTGCAGGCTTGGCGGTTCAAATCCAGCGGCAGCTCTCAAGAGCAGCGCTGGGTAGTTCTCGTGACCACCAGAGGGCAGTGATAACCCCCCAAAAAGAAATATGAATCTCAGAAAATTAGAAATTGTGAAAAATGAAATATAACATGTAAAGAACAATATTGCAGATGTTAGTGAGCTGAAGTAGACTGACATTGGCCATTTTGAAACAGAAAATCATATGTTTGATGCCATGAATGACACAATCCAGAGGAATGGCATTGTATTCGTTGTCAAAAAATGTTCATGATCTGTATCAAAGAACAACCTTGTCTGTGGTAGGATTGTGTCTACATGCATACAAAGAAATCCATTCAATACAACTATTATAAAAATGTATGCACCAACCACTAAAGATCATGATGAAGAAGTTGAAGAATTCTACCCATGTTGCCAGCCTGAAATAGAGCAAACATGCAATTAAGATGCACTGATAATTATTATTGATTAAAGACCTAAAGTTAGAAAACCAAAATGGAAAAACTTGCTCTGCATATCTGAAACTGATCAATTCAGCTTGAGTTGCAATTCTGAAAGGTTCTATGGGTACAATATTGAATGATGCAAGAAGCCTCAAAAGAAGATAGAATACAGTGACTGTACCGGAAATAACTAGTTGACATCCCATGATTCCAGGAGGTAGAATATGAACAGGAACCAATGGCAGAGAAGTAAGAAGTACAAGGCTACACAAAAAGCATTAGCAAAAAGCAAGGATCCGGGAATTGATGGAATATCAATTGAAATGTTTTAACAAGCTCATTAATTACTGGAAGCACTTACTTGTCTATGCCAGGAATTTGGAAGACAACTATTTGTCCAGCTGTCTGAAAGAAATCCAGTTGTACCCATTCCAAAGAAAGGTGACCCAGCAGAATGTTCAAACTATAGAATATTATCACTGATATTCAATGAAAGTAATATTGTGCTGAACATTACCAGGGGGTTGCAGTAGTACATTGTCAGAGAGCTGCCAGAGGTTCAAGCTATATCCAGAAGTGGACATGGAACAAGGGATATCACTGCTGATATCAGATGGATCTTGGCTCAAAGCAGAAAATACTAGAAAAATGTCTACTTGTATTTCAGTGACTATGCAAAGGCATTTGCCTTTGTGGATCATAACAAACTATGGATAGCCTCGAAAAGGATGGGAATTCTTAATTGCACTCAGTGGCACCTGTACATGGATCCAGAGGCAGTGTGCAACACAACAAGGGGATATTGCATGACTTAACATGAGGAAAAGGTGTGCATCAGCTTTGAATCTTTTCACTGTACTTATTCCATCTGAATGCTGAGCAGATAATCCAAAGCTAGACTCTCTGAAGAAGAATTTTTTAATCAGAATTGGATTAAGGCTTATTAACCACCTTCCATTGACAGGTGCTACAGCATTGCTGGCTGAAAGTGAGGAGGACTGTAAAGACTTGTTGATGAAGATCAAGAACTGAATGAAGCCTTTGGTATAAATTACAACTCAATGTAAAGCCAAACCACAAAACCAGACTCACTGCCTAAGAGTGGATGCCAATTCATAGAGACCCTGCAGGACGGTGGTTCTCCACCTTCCGAATGCTGCAACCCTTTAATACCGTTTTCATGCTGTGGTGACCCCCCAACCATAACATTATTTTCATCACTACTTCATAACTGTCATGTTGCTACTGGGATGAATGCAGTGACCCCCGTGAAAGGTCATTTGACCCCCAAAAGGTAACAACCCTCAGGTTCAGAACTGCTGTTTTAGGACAAGTTAGAAGTGCCGCTTGGATTTCTAAGACTGTTAACTCTTTACAGGAGTAGAAAGTCTCATCTTCCTCCGAGAGGCTGCTGGTGACTTCAAACAGCTGACCGTGTGGTTAGGAGGCCAACTGGCAACCCTACAACAAGGTAAAGAAAATCCCAAATTCTCACAACTGGACTAATGGGAAAAATTCTGATACGCGGAGAAAAGAAATGAAGCTGTCCAGGATTTCTTCTTGCTTGGATCCGCAATCAATAATCGTGGAAGCAGCAGTCAAGAGATCAAAAACACACATTGCAAGAAGTAAGTATGTTTTTAACATGTCGATACTTTAAAGACATCTTTAAAATGCTGAAAAGCCAGGATGTCACTTTGAGGATTAAGGTGTGTCTGATCCTATGCATGTGAAAGACTGAAAAAAAAATGAGTCATTTGAACTACGGTGTCAGCAAAGAATACTGAATGTACCAGGGACCGCCAAAAGAGCCGAGAAATCTGCCTTGAACAAAGTATAGCTGAGATACTCCTTAGAGGCAAGGAGAGCGAGCCTTCATCTTACATGCTTTGAATATGTTGTCAGGAGAGACAGTCCTTGGAGAAGGGCATCGTGTTGGGTAAAATGGACGGCTAGCAAAGAAGAGGAAAGGCCTCGAGATGGATCGGCACAGTGACTGCAGCCAGGGGCTCAGGCACAGAAGCAATGCTGGCGGTGGCACAGGGCTGGGCAGGGCTTTCTGCTGTTGTGCATACACTGGTATGGGTTGGCACGGACTGGATGGCACGTAACAACAACACCCCTTCTAGCAACCACCTTGAAGAAACCTCTTCTATCACAAAACAGTTTGAAGGGAAGGGGAGGGATAGCAACAAAGCCTATCACAGATTCATATTAATCATAAAGTTGGCGAGCACATCTACATGTAAACCTTTGTAGCAGTGTTTCACTTATTTATGTTTCTCAAAGGTACTGACTAAAGTTGACAATTTCCAATGCCATCGTTTTCACAGCCCTAATCAGCAACATTCGACTCATGTGGATGGATCCTAAACTACCCACATGTTACTTTCACCAGCTCCTAAAGTGGTTTGTAGCTTTCGTGTTGGGGGAGGGGGTTGAAACGAACTCCCTAATCGAACACAGTGGTTCTTTACTGTGGAAGTGCATTACAATGATGTGGGTAACTTAAAACAAAAAAAGGCCAATGCCTAGAGCCCACCCCCAGAGATAGACTTATTGGCTTGAGTTGTGTGAAGAACAAGCATGACTATTATTAGAAGCCTCCCAGAAGGTTCTCAGCAGTAGACAGGACTGAGAACCACTGCCTAGCATCTGAATTATAGAACATTCAATGAAGGAAAACAAACCACAGAACTCCTTAGGCTCAAACAGTGACTCTGAATCACATAAAACTGCAATTAACCCATTTGATTTTATGCCTCTATTTCTGTGCTTAGGTTTTGTTTCAGTTTCTTAGGAAACCGACCACAAACATCGTCATCAGCAACGCTCTTTGAGGAACACCCCCCAGCCCCCGCCGCCCGCCCTCTTTCTCTCTGAGATGCTCCTAGCTGAGGAAGATGAAAACTGCTGACTAGGCTCATGAAGGAAAAGGTTCATGCACTTCAGATGTGGAAAGCAGTGACAGAGCATTGTGGCTCCCTCCTCTCCTACGGTTTGTTTTGTTCGCATGGGGCATCTAATCCCTCACTTTCTCGGTTAATGTTGTGGGAGGAAGACTGCATGGGCAGAGACCTGGCTCTACTGCCTCCTGTTGCATGTGGGCGATTTTCTGACACCGTAGGTCCCTAACTTGTAAACGGACTGACTGCTGTGAGGATTACATGGTACCATATTGTATAGCAAGGGTTGGTAAGTAATTGGTCAATGCTAGCTGAGTCTACTGAATTTCACTCCCTCTCCACAGAGTTCATTTTCCTTTTTGAAGAGTTTTACTGAAGCCCGGCTCAAGGCAAAGAGATAGGAAGAGGAATGTGCAGCCATTAACCTGAGCAGCAGCAGCCTGTGGCATGAGGGTCACTTTCTAGAGAAGGGAGACTTGTGAGTCTAACAGCTGCCTCTCAGAGGGGATTATTACAAATTAAGTGCCCACTTGAGCACAGTACAGGACCAGAGTAGAATAGTAGCATAGCAATTACACTTAAAAAAAATCCAAACTCAGAATCAAGTGGCAAAATTAACCAAAATTGTATGAAGTGCCAAGTCAGGTATTAAAAAATATCTGCTACCAAGCTTAAGAAAACATTGTAGTCTACCAAAACATATCCAAAGAAAGGTTTTAGAAGAAAGCCAGAATATGCACTGCTCTATAAAACTGTCCCAATTTTGGTAAAAGGTATGTATATTACAAATTTTGAAAGGATCTAACATGGCCAACAACACCTGAGGAAATATTTAGCTTCATGGTGTGAAGAATATGAGAGCGATAGTCACTAATTTTCTCCCAATAGTGAAAATAATAGATACATCTAATATCTCACTTATTATCTTGTTATATTCATCATTTCACACTTATGACAATAAAAATTCTGCATGTTTAGTATACCAATTACATATATCTGACAGTAATGAATGCCAACGTGCAAGATGAGTAAAGCTAGCAAGGATTCTTAAGGTTGTGTGTCAACTAGGCTGGGCCATGATTCTTAGTAGCTATGCAATAATGAAATTAGGCCATTATGTAAAGATGTAGTCATCTTCCATTTTTGCATAATGTTGATGTTTGTCTTTGGATGTTGACCTTTGGATCCTAACCATGCTAGCAAGTAAGGAGTGGATGTCTTGCCTTCCACGTCTTAGTAAGAAAACCAGCAACACTGGTACAACTGAAACCATTCACTGGAATCAAAACCAAACATAACAACAAAAACAGAATCATGACTGCTTGGGGGCTGCTTAGTGAAATAACTCAAAGGGGGGAGGGGTGTTCCCAAACTTCATAGGAAAGCTCCAATATCTTCTAGGTCCAGTTTTCCACAAACTTTTAAATGCCCCTATTAATTTCCAAACTAGATTCCTGAGGAGCCCATTAGAGAGAGACTATAAATATAAACCCATGAAAACGTAAAAACCTCCTGTAATGTTTGTGCCATCCATTTATGGTAGAAAGTATAATCTCAGAGTAAAAAAGAAACAGTGGCCACAGATGGGGTTTTCCTCCAGGGAGACCTTCCCTGAGTCAAAGTCAAATCCAGCTCTGCAAACTCACTGCCATCGAGTCAATTGATTCATAACAACTCTATGTTTGTTACTGTTCTTAGGTGCCAACAAGTCAGTTCTGACTCAGTGACCCTACCGCACAATAAAATGAAATACCGCATGGTGCTGAACCACCCTTGCCATTGTTCCTATGCCTGAGCCCCTTGTTACAGCCACTGTGCCAATCCATCTCATCTTTAGCCCTCCTCTTTTTCACCGCCCCTCCACTTTACCAAGCATGATGTCTTTTTGCAGAGACTGGTTTCTCCTTACAATAGGCCCAAAGTACATAAGGTGAAGCCTTGCCATCCTTGCCTCTAAGGAGCACTCACTCTGACTGTACTTCTTCCAGGGCAGACCGGTTTGTGATTTTAGTAAGGAGTCCGTGGCACTTTTAATATTCTTCTCCAGCACAATTCCAATGCATCGATTCTTCTTTGATCTTCCTTCAATGTCCAACTTTCACATGCACATGAGGCAACTGCACCTTAGTCCTCAAAGTAACATCTTTGTTTTTCAATACTCTAAAGATGTCTTGTGCAGATTTACCAAATGCATGATCTCCGAGCCTGCATTCGAGGAAAGTCAGTGATAGGTAACTATGATTCGTACGTAATATAAGACCATTGAGTGTAACCCAGGGGGTTACCTGTAATTGAATGTCCATACGATATAAAGGAGAAGGAAAATGTCACTGTTCACCCAATAACAAAACCACTGCTTCGGAATCTTGCCAACAGTATGATCAATTTCCCAACAGTTTCATTTTAGAGCAAAAGGAAAGTTATTGATGAAGAAATAGAAATTAAGGGCTAACTGCAATCCATTGACTTACTCAAGGCTCAAGTGTGCCTTGAAACCATAGAAGTCGAACGTTTCCCTAAATTATCACAGCTCTTAAATAGAATACTTTCTAATACTTCTATTTTGTCTTTCTTCTTCTTAGGTCATAACCAATGTTCCTTTGAAATGCTGTTTTCAGAACAAATAAAAAGGTCTGACAGGGCAAAATCGGGGCTAGAGAGTGGATAGGATAAGGTTTCCCAACAAAGTTCTTACTGAACAGCCCTTGTTAGTTTCAAAGAATGAGCAGGTGCATTTTCCTGGTAGGGAAAAAAACAATCCTTAAGGCTACTTTCCTAGTCTTTTCCTAATCAATGCACTTTTCTGTTTTCTAGAAACATCTTCATAACAAGCCCCCATGACCCTCCTTCATCCTTCCAGAAAATCTATCTAGATGACTCCTTGGGAATCCTAAGAAAATGATCTCCATCGCCTTCTGAGGTGACTTCTCTGCACTGAATTACATTGGCTCAGCAAATCCCCTTCGAAGCCAGTCTTGATTGGATTTTTTTGAAGCACCCTAAGGAGAAGACAAGTGTATTACTGAGAGAACGTGTCTGCAGCTACCCACGGATTGCAGAGACATGTTTACACATGTCTTGCTGGGAACAACCCTCTGCTTAGTGATTTACTCTGCCTTTCCCTCAGCCCTAGTAACCATCAAAGCATGCTTTTTTCTGTGGAAACTTTTTCTAATAGACATTGCACAGACAATGTCTTTTTTGTGACTGATGTATTTCACTCAGCATAATGTCTTCCTGGTTTATCAACGTGACAGGGTGTTTCTCTGATTCTTCATTACTCGCAAACATGCTGTAAGCAATACTTTGTGACTTATCCTCTTATTGTCACCTAAATTAATCCCACTCCCTTTAATCCTGAGTATTTGGATTCTGGTCTCCAAATTGGCTAGGAAAATTCTTGGCAGCACCTGGCAGGAGAAAAGCTTTCCTGCTTATGGAAAAGGTACGCATGTAAAGGTACAAAATAAACATCCTTGGAAACCGAAAGTGAGTGTTTTCTTTTTTCTCAACAGTTAAAAGGTGGGGGGGGGGGAACCTTTTCGTCATCTCTGGAAACAGAATCACTCTTCTTCCCAGTGGTGACAAGACTCCGGGAAGCTAGATGACTTAAAAGCCCAGATTTGGCTATGAGCAATCGTACAGAATCAAGGTCAGAGTCTCAGTAGGTTCTGGACTCCTAAGACACCTTTTCAAGGAAAACAGAGAGCAACTGGGCTCTTAATCCCTCACAGTCTAACCAGAGAAACTGGCTGCTGTCTTCTGAAGGCTGAAGGTTCCAAGGTTCACAGAGCCAGGGTGATTACAGTGGAAATCAAGAGATGAGGCTTGGGGAAAGAAGTGAAACTATCATTATTCACAGACATGATTTTATATATGGAAAATTAAGAAAGCTTCACAATAGGAGTGGTGGAAGCAATACAAGGATATGGCAGGGCTGAGCCCCGGTAGCGTAGTGGTTGTGCGCAGGACTGCGGCCCACTGGGTTGGAGGTTCAAATCCAGCAGCAAGACTGGGCCTCCTACTCCCACCACCAGAGGGCAGTGATGTCCAAAAACCCAAAAAGAAAAAAGAAAAAAAAAAGAATATGGCAGAGTAGCCGGTTACAAGGCCAATAAACAGAAATTGAACTACTATACACATCGGACAAGGCGACAGAAGAGGGGATCCAAAAGGTGGTATCCTTCACAATACTCAAACACAAATGGAACTACCTAGGGACATACCTGACTGAAAAAACAAAAGGTCCAGATAAGGAAAACTACGAAACACTATTAAAAGAAACCAACGGTGATCTCAACAAATGGAAGGACATCCCATGCTCATCAATCAGTAAACTCAATTTCGTAACAATGTCAGTTCTACTCAATGCACTTACTATATTAAGTTCAGCGCTATTCCAACACAAATTCTGGTGTCTTTCTTCCCAGCATTGAAAAAACAGATTACCAAGTTCATATGGAGAGGGAAGACACTGAGAAAAAGTGGAGAACTCCTCAAGAAGGACAAACAAAGTTGGAGGGCTTGCTTTACCCAATTTTAGCACCTACTATACAGCCACAGTGATCAAAACAGTGTGGTATTGGTATAATGATAGATATTCAGACCAATGGAAAAGGATTGAAAACCCAGAAATAAAATCATCAGCAACTGATCTTCGATAAGGGCTCCAAAATATCAAATGGGAAGTGGATGCCCTCTTCAATTCATGGAAAAAAATGGATACATAGCTGCAGAAAAATGAAGCAAGACCTTTATCTCACTCTATGCTCAAGAATAAACTCATGGTGGATCACAGACCTAGAGGTAAAACCCCAAACTATTAGGACTATCAATGAAATAATTGGAACAAATCAGAGAACTTTGACTCGGAATAAATATATAGGCTATTGGAAATAGGGAAGGACACAAACACAGAAGAGGCACAAATTGATCAGTGGGATATACTAAAGATAAAACACCCTATGTACATTGAAAGAATTTGCCAAGAGTAGAGAAACCCCAGAATGGGAAAACATCATTAGCATTGACACATCAGACAAAGGTCTTATTACTAAAATCTACAATACTCTGCTAAATTACAATAAGAAAAAAGACCAACTGTCCACTCAGGAGGTGGGCAAAGGACCCGAGCAGAAGGTGGGCAAAGGACTCGAGCAGAAGTTTCTCGAGGGAAGAAATCCAAATGGCCAATAAATATATGAGAAAATATTCTAGATCTCGAGTCATATGAGAAATGCAAATTAAAACAACAATGAGATATGACCAAACACCCTCAAAGATAGCTTATTCAAGAAATCATAAAGTAACAAGTGTTGGAGGGACTGTGGAGAGATAAGGAACTTTTTCCCACTGCAGGTGGACCTGTAGGTATGTACAACCATTATGGAAATTGATCTGGCAATATCTAAAACAGTTGGAAATTGAGCTACCATGCAGTAATCCCTCTACTGGGCATATACCCAGAAGAGACAAGAAACAAACCACGGCCAGACATCTGTTCTCCAATGTTCATTGCGGCACAGTTCATAATTGCCAGGAATTGAAACAACCCAAATTTCCATCAACAGACAAATGGATGAAAAAACTGTGGTATACACTCACAATGAAGTATGACACATCCCTAAAAAGCAGTGAATGCATGAAGCTCATTGACGCATGGAAAGAAGTGGAGAAAATTGTGCCAAGTGAAGTGAGCTAAGGACAACGTGAGTCCACTGAGGTAAGCTCAAAAAAAATCCAAAAGGGGCATAGGGAAGAAGCTACAGTCTACATATGTCCTTGAGGGTGAGGTCCAGGTAATATGGCAGATGCCAGACTAAACTCAGGGATATATATGGTAGCTCACTAAAATGGAGAGGGGGAAAAAAGGACATGGGTAGATGGCAGAACAGGGCACTAACTCACCCAAGGGGATCGTGTTGTTTATATCTCCATAGGGAAAGAGGGACCAAACTTCAACCCAGTCCCCCAAGATGAGAACGCAACACATTGACATGAAGCAGGGAACCTATTGGTTCTGAGAGGTCTGAGAGGCTGGCCCCATTACTAACTACATGGACAACACGTGCACATGCGGGGACACACACACACACACAAACCAGAAGAATTCACTTCAGAAGACAGCACAGTAGCTACAGCTCAAGGAGAAGGACGTGTCTGATCAGAGCATATTGGAGTCAATGAGGGGGGAGGGAAAAAAACAAGTGAAGCACATCCTGGTCCACCAAGTCCTGAGGACAATATTTCTATTCAGAGCAGCCAATGCACAGAAAAGACCAAATGGCCGGCACCACCAAGAGACACAAACGTTCCTCACTGACTCATAGCACCACGAGAGACAACATTGGAGACACAGCGCCTGTCCTGAGCTCACCATGCCGAAG
>PVJH01003369.1:0-64319 GCA_004026705.1 Nesogale talazaci
TATGCAACCTTCCTCTAGTTCCCATGCTGCCTCCCACCCACTATCATGACCCCAATTCTACCACATAAATCCAGCTAGACCAGGAGATGTACAGTGAAGTTGGAAACATGGGAAACTTAGGATAGATGATCCATCGAGACTAGTAATAGGAGTGGTAATACCAGGAGGCTGGAGGGATGGAGGAATAGAGAGGGAGAACCAACTTCAGGGATCTACATGTAGCCTCCTCTCTGGGACATGGAAAATAGGGAAGTGAGTGTTGGGACACATTGTACAGTGTACAGGATGAAAAAATAATTTGTAAATTACTAAGGGTTCAAGGGAGGGGAGGAAAGAAGGGTAATATAGGGAGTTGATAATGAGGGCCTGGAGGGAGGGAGAATGTTTTGAGAGTGATGATGGCAATGGGTGTGTAACAGTGACCTGCATACAACTGATGTTGTTAGGGATTGTGATGGAAGTTGTATGGGCCCCCCCAATGAAATGATTCATTAAAAAAAGATGGGGGGAGAGGAAAGGGGAGTTGTTTTTTTTTAAAGAGGAGCTTGTACCAAAGGCTCAAGTGGAAAATGTTGGGAAATGTATGTGGAAACGTGTGCAAATGTGCTTGATACAAATGATGTACTGAATGTTGTAGTAGCTGTAAGAGCCCCCAATAAAATTTTAAGAAAATTGCTCCCATATTCACCTAGCTGTTCTTTCTGGCTGTATAATGAAGGGGGAATTATCTTACTTAAGAGAGCTTAACCTTACAAAGTTTACATAACTTCTTCAGAATGGTAGACATTGCTGGCACAGCAAAATAAAATGTTATGTTACTCTATGACTGCCACGCTATCTCAGAAATAGTGATTCACATAGATTAGCTCCTCTACCTCTTCTTGCCTCTCCTACCATCTTCAGCACCACCACCTTGATCCTACTGCTTGCCAAAAAAATGACCCTGGTTTTATCATGTCTTCCGCTAAAACCAGTTAGCTTTTAGCACATTCCTACTTAGACTTCAGGCCATCAATTATGATAGTTGTTGTTATAGTTGTGTGTGACATTAGCATGATTCTGACACCTATTGCTCCTAGGGGGCAGAATAGAACTTGTCTTTAGGGTTTCTTCAACTATCATCATGTTTTTTCTCCTATAAAGAGGCTGGTGGACTTAAACCAGTGACCTTTAAGTTAGCAGTGAAACCCTTTACCATTGTGCCAGCTGAATTGCTTAGTTACACTGCAAGTATCTAGTTTTGGACCCTCTCACCCACACCCTCTCTCAAGTTAAATTCTCCTGCTACTTCAGTGACCATATTTTATGTTACATAATTCTATCCTTTCACTACAGTTGATTGGACCTAAAGCCATTCATTCTTTCTTGAGAAGCTGAAAGAAGGAATGCTAAAAGAATAGGTGAATATTTAGAATTGAAGTTTGAAGGTAAACTCGTGGTCAGAGTAGCCAAAATGAATTGAGGATAAGACAAAGCTACAGGGAACAGAAAAAAAATATGCCTGGATTTTTAGGTGGTGACAAAAGAAGAATGAAGTTTATGTAATTAGAGAGAAATGAGAATACAAAGAAGAGATGGAGACCATGAGACCTAGAAAAACATAGGAGGGAGTCCTTAGAAAAAGCTTATTTTCTGGTATCCAAACAAGTGCCAAAGCAAAAGCTTCTTTTCACTTGGGTAATATAGATGGCATTATGTTCCTTACTGTGTGGAGTCACACTTAAAAATTAATATATCATATATTCTCAGTGCTGAATTTTGAGGTTCAACTAAATAAGACCTTGAGGTTCTATGTCCACAATAACATGAAAAAGATAAAATGTTGCAAAATGTGTAAGATTAACAAAATATCTCCTCATACCAACTTTGAGCTGTCTACTCATTCTGTCCCCTCCCTAGTCACTTTTATTTCTATCCCTGCCTTCTGGTCTCATCAATAAGCTTTCAAAGAATCAGTTTTAATCCTTCAGAGCCCAGGATCTATATCTATCTAGAACAGGTATCATTTTTCTTTTTCAACTTCTCCAGACCTCCCGGCTCTATAGATGGGAAATGGATTTTTATTGTGCTTTATATTTGCTTCAAAAACAACATAAGTTTCACCATATTTTCCTGGTCCTCTGCTCCCTGCTTCCTTCTAGGACAAGCCCCTAGAAGGAAACAGAATCTTGATTTATTTTTCCTTTCAATGATATTTCAAGTCCTTATATTAACAAGGACACAAACCATCTCTTACTAATGCAATTTAAAAGGTGAAGGCCTGAGAACTGGCACATTTACTAACCACTGCATTTATTTATTAGAAAAATCCTTCAAAAATCCTGGTAGGTATAAAAAGCTGTGCTTGGAAAGGGTAGCGATCTTAGCACCTGTGGGTCAGATTTCTCTAATAAACAGCTCACATTCTACTTTTGAAAGCAGAAGGTCAGTGTGACTATAACACCCTAAAAAGACTGATGTTAGCAATTTACAACTTTCCAAATTGCTGGGAGTGGGGGGGTTCTGCCTTGATGTCAGGTGAATTTTGGCTAAAAGCAGAGAATACAAGGGAAATGTTTACTTGTATTTTATTGACTATGCCAAGGCATCTGATTGTATGGACCATGACAAATTATAGATAATCTTGAAAAGAATGGGAATGCCCAAACACCACAGTGTGTTTATTCAGAACTTGTAAATGGATCGAGAGCAGTTGTGGAAACAAGAAAAGGGAATAATATATTAATATATTGTTTAAAATCAAGAAGAGTGTGCAACTGGGTTGTACCATCTCACCATACTTGTACAGTTTTGATTTCATACTTGTTCAGCAGCAAATCTTCAAAGAAGTTGGATTTTATGAAGAAGAGTAAGACTGATTAATAACCTGCAATATGCAGATGACACAACCTTGTTCACAGAAAGGAGAAATTGAAGCATTTGCTGATGGAGATCAAGGACTGTCCCCTTCAGTAGGGTTTAGGACTCGATAAAAGAACAGCAAAATCCTCATAGCTGAGCAATAGCGAGGAATAGATAAAAAACATGAAGTTGTCAAGAATTTTACCTGTGTTGAATCAACAATCAAGGCTCTTGCAAGCAGCAATCAAGAGATCAAAAGATATTTTGCATTAAGAAAATCTGCTACGCTAAAGAACTCTTTAGGGTATTAGAAAACAAGGATGTTACTTTAAAGACTAAGGTATCCCTGATCTAAGCTGTGATATTTTCAATTGCCTCATATTCCACTGAAAGTCAGACATTGGAAAAGGAAGACCAGAGCAAAATTAATGCACTTGAATTGCCTTGCTGGTGAAGACTATTGAAAGTACCAAGGACAACTAAATGGACAAAAGATCTGTCTTGGAAGAAGTATGGTCCTTGAAGGCAAGGATGGTGAGGCTTCTTGCATATTTATAACATGTTATCAGAAGAGACCAATCCCTGTAGAAAAACATGTTTGGTAAGCAGAGTGGCAACAAAAAAAGGGAAGGCCCTTATGGAGATGGATTGATACAGAGACTGCAACAACCAACTTAAGCATTTGTGAGACTGGCATAGGACCAGGCAGTGTTTCATTCTGTTATGCACAGGCTTTATAGGAGTCAGAACTGACTTGACAGCAAACAATTCCAGACTAAGACAGAGTAGTGAAATACGTCAAGCGATCTCCTTCTGAAGTTCAATCAATGAAAACTCTGTGGATCGCAGTTGGATCCACAATCAAGGATGTGACACTAAATGGGGCAGCACTTCATCCCACTGTTCACCTGGTCACCAAGAGTTGGGGCCAACTCCATGGCAATTGATGAGAGACCTAGAGCCCTAGAGTTGTAGGATAAGAGAACAAAAAAGAAGCAGGAGAGGAGGGACAGAAAATATTTTTTAAAAATGCATTACTAAACTCAATATAGTTGAGTGAATAGGTTGTCTTCGGGGAGGTCCTATGAAATTATTCTCCATGTAATTTGAGTATGGAAATTTAAAGGAAAAGGGGGAATTATCTGATTGGTGAAATTTATCCCATGGGATATCAATTTCCTCAAACCTCCAGCTTCTGCTACTCAGCAGCACCTGAGTTGTGAGTCACTCTGTAAAGGGTGAACCTTCAGATCTTTCTGAGTGTGTGTGCAGCATGGAGACCCCATTGCCTGACCACAATGCTTAGTATGCGTTGAATTTCACTATTCCATGGTGTGCCTCTTCTCTAGCAGAACAGAGCTCAGTCTTTGAGTTAAGAGAATGGCACTGCTTACTGAGTGTGGGCTCAATAACTTTCTAAATAAAGAGACAGAGGAAAACCACTTAGTGGCAAAGGGTCTTCATCTACACAGAATCTCATGGAAAATATGTTAGAATGTTTAAGAGGTCTTCTTCTTGCAGAGTAAAGTGTATTTTTTTTTCAATGCAATGGCAATAGACAGCAAGGGTGAGTTCTTATTTTCCATTTTGGAATCTTACATAGAAAATGGTAGAATAGTAGACACACAACTTTTCTTTTCCTCTATGAATAAGTGATATGAGGGATATATAATTCTATCATCCCCACGATACTTCTCTTAAACACTGCACAAACACACACACACACAGAGAGTGTGTGTCAAAACTTGGTTGACACCTACAAAGCTCTATACCTCTTAGACTTTTGGAGTGTATGTCATAATGCTTATTGCATTTGATTCTGAAACAAAATTCAAACTAGCCATGTCATAAATAGGATAATGAATATATTTTTTACATAAAAGTTTGAACATAAGGAGCATTGTTGTTGTCAAGTACCATTGAGTCAGCTCTGACTCATAGCAAGCCTATGTATAATTGCTCTTTTGTTTGAATCCATTGTTGTAGTCACTATGCTAATCCATCTCAAGGATTTTTTTAGGGCCTTTCTCTTTTTTATACCCCTTCGCTTAAGAAGTGTGATATCCTTCTCCGGGGTCTGGTCTCTCTTGATGACATATCTAAAGTATGTGAGACGAAGTCTTGTCATCCTTTTCTCTAAGGAGCATTCTGGCCTAACTTCTTCCAAGACAAATGCTTGTTCTTTTGTCAGGCCATTGTACTTTCAATCTTCTTCCCCAATAGCCTAGCTAAAATGCATTGGCCTTTCTTCAGTCTTCCTTATTCAATGTTCAATTTTCACATATAGATGAAGGAATCTGAAGTACTATCCATTGGCTTCCTCAAAGTAGCACCTCTGCTTTTCAACACGTTAAAGAGGTCTCATTCAGCATATGTATCTAATGCAGTGCATCATTTGATCTCTTCATCCAAGAGCAGTGATTGTGGACCCAAGCAAGGCAAAATCCTTGACAACTCTGATCTTTTCTTTATTCACCATGTTGTTACCAACTGGCCCAGTTGTAAGGATTTGGCTCTTCTGTCATTGAGTAATAACCCATCCTGAAGGTGGTAACCCTTTACTTTCATCAAGTGTGTCACTCCTCACTTTCTGTAAGCAAACTGTTATCTGCATAACATGGTTTTTGAGTAAGCCTTCTTCCAATCCTGATGCCATGTTCTTCTTCATAAAATCTAGCCTCTCTGGTGATTTGGTCATCATGCAGCTTGACTAAGTATGATGACAGGACACAACCCTGACCCACACATCTCTTAAACCACGCATACAACTGCCTGTTGATCCATGTACATGTTCCACAAGAGCACAATTTGGTGTTTATTTTTTTCACATTGTTATCCATAGTTTTTTTTTATGATTCTATAATAGAATTCCTTTATTTAGTCAAGGACACCTAAGTGTAAATCTTCCTAGCAATCTCTTTCAGTTAAGATCTGACTCGCATGAGCAACATATTCCATGTCCTCATCTGAATCTGGCCTGAATCTCTGAGTTACCTGCCAATGTGCTATTGAAACCACTGCTGATCTTCAGCAAAAGTTTATTTTCATGTGATATCAATATTATTCTATGATCAAAGCATTCTGTTGGGTCACCTTACTTTTGCCTGGTTACAGATATGCATCTCTTCCAGTTACTTGGCCAAGTAGCTGTCTTCTGGATTCCCTGGAATAGACAGGTGAGTACTTCCAGTTCTTTGTGAGCTTGTTTAAACATTTCTATTAGTACCCTATCAATCTCTGGAGCCTTAGTTTTGGCTAATACTTTCAGTACAGCTTATACTTCTTCCTGTAGTAACATTGATTCTTCTTTGTATGCAAGATCTTGAAATGGTTGAATGTAGACTAGTTATTTTTTGATACAGTGAGTCTATATTCTTTCCATCTTTCTTTAGATGCTTCCAACATCACTCAATGTTTTGCCACAGAATCTTTCAATATTTCAATTCAAGGCTTGAATATCTCTTTTATTCTTTCAACTTAAGATAAGATGAGGGTGTTTTTCCTTTTGATTTCCTAACCCTTCATCTTTCCACATTCCATTTTAATATTTTCTTTATCTTCTTGAATGGCTCTCTAAAAATTTCATTGACTTCATCATCCACTTTTCTTAGTTATTCTATGATTAAGAGAAAGTTTCAGAGTCTCTTCAGGCATCCATTTTCATCTTTCTTTTCTGCCTTTTTAATGACTTTTTGGCTTCTTCTTTTATGATGTTCTTGTCATCCCACAGTCAATCAGTTCTTCTGTTAGGAGTATCTAAGGCATTCATTCTGTTCTTGGGATGTCCTTGAAATTTTAGTGGGATATACTCAAGGTGTATTTTGGCACCATACATTTAAAATTTTCTTCAGCTTCCACCTGAACTTACATAAGAGTGATTGATGATCTGTCTGTTCCACAGCTGGTCTCTCACCTGAATTTTGCTGCTGACATTGAGCTTCCTCATTATCTCTCCCCTCAGATGTCATCAATTTGCTATCTGCATGTTCCTTCATCTTTGTAGCCAACGTTTGCATTCAAATAGCCAATAATCATTCACTTATGGGTGCTATCAAACAAACAAGTTCACTGCCATCAAGTTAATACTGACTTACAGTGAACCCCTGTGGGTTTTCAGAGATGTGGGAATAGGAAGGCCAGTTTTTTTTTTCCTCAGGAAGTTTCTGGTAGTTTCAAACTACTGAGTATGTGGATCACGGCCCAACTTGTAACCACTACACCACTAGGGCTCCTATAAGGAGCTTAACGTACCAGTTTATCTTCTCATCCCTGCCATTTCTCTACTCCCTTTCCTTCAGAAAACAGGTCACTCTCTAACTTCTAGAAGGGAATAGCTATGACACAGAAAAAGTATAACACTAGCAACTTGCATGGTACAAATTGTGTTTAGTTAGGTTTCTGTTTTGAAGAAAATAAATATGACTCAAGCTGATCTGAAGGAAGTTTGAGTCCTACAGGTCCTTTAAGACATTTTATTACTTCTACAAATTAGAGCATGTCCTCCTCTATAAACAGGTTTTGCTGTTTATTCATTTTTGATGCCTCCTCATATCTGCATGCATCCAGTTTCAATTTCCCATAGCTGTCCTCCATACCCCGTTAGCATCTTATCCCACTATCAGATGGATGTATTTCATAGTTCTCAAGACAAGATCCTCAAGAGAAGACTGTTCATAGCTCAGCTCTCAGCTTTGCAGGACATTTGGGCTATGGAACTGCCTGGATTGGAGAGGAACACACTAAGCTTAACTGTGTGATGCTCCTCCATCCATTTATGCAACATTATTGAACCCATCTCCAGGAATATATGCCAGTGACCTAGTCCAATGACTGAGCTCTGTCCTCCTAGAGAAGAGGTCATAACTTATAAATATATGTTCTACCCAAGTCCCCTTTTGAGGGAATCACCCCCAAGCAGGTTATTATTTTTTTCATGGCATTTCTGTGACAATCACCAGTGCTCACTGTACCCTTTTCACATGGCCACTGGATCGGAGCATGAGCTAATACTGTGGCATAAACACTGCTCAGTTGTTTTCTACTTACAGAAATGGTGAGTTTAATAATAACAGTAGTATTTTGTATCAAACCTACATGTCATAATGTGATGAAAAGCTAGATCCCTATTTGTTTTTGGAAAAAGTCAAATATATTTATGACTTACAAAAATTAGAAAATGCTGCTTCTATACAGCAATCCATGATGTTCTAGAAGGATAAGAAATTACGAAACAAAATATTTGTACAAAACCAACTTTTCTGCAGGTAAATTAACAGGATATGTGAAATCAGTGTCAAATTAAACATATTTGTAGATGAGGCAATTCCTCTGGGAAACACAGATGATGTTTGTTTGTTTTTTAAAAATCATTTTATTGGGGGCTCCTACAACTCCCATCATGATCAATACATACAGCAATTGGATGCAGACCACATTTGCACACTTGTTGTCATCATCACTCTCAAAACATACTCCCTTCACTTAGGACCCCAGAAGTTGATGGTTTTCGAAAGGTCTAACATTCCATTTATATTGATGTTTCTTCTCTGCTAAGCCTTCATCCCTGTAGTTCTCTCTAAAGTTAAACATCTGTTTCCTGTGACTTCTTTTTGTCAGTGGTATGTGAGGAAAGGAGGAGAAAGATCAAGTTGGTAAAGGGCACAGAATGTAGAGAAAGACAACGGGAACCCCAAGAGACAAAGAGCAGGTTTTTCAAGAAGCCACCCTTTACACAAGAGTCTCCAGGAGATTATGAGGAGCTATGTCAGCTATGTGAGGGGATTGGTCTGCCCTATATGAAAAGACTCAAGCCACCTTATCTGGGCCTTACATTTTTACATTGTCTTGCTGAAAACCAAAGTACATGGAACCATAGAGGTCAACTTCTCGGGCTTCCAGTCAGATCCTGCTGACATCATGCTGTGCTTTTCATACAGTGGTGGAAAAGAGAAGGTCTTGCTTTAATAATGATACTTGAGTTCTTTATGAAACCAGAGAAACAACAAGAAATATGTCACTTCTGACTGTCTCCTTCTCATCTTCTTGTAGCCAAATATGTATGTTGCTGGTTGAATGGAGACTGTAGATTAATTTTTTTCTGTAAGAAAAAGGAAAATTGCATCTTGAAAAACAGCTATAAAGCTTTTCTGTAATTACCAACAAACCTATCAATTTTATAGACAACCCAACTGATAACATATGGTCCAGAACTGTTTGTTTGGTGATTTTTTTCCTCTATAAAACCAGCACAATTTGGAGTGATATTTTAATTTATTGTTATGAAAGGGACAGCAACTGGTTTTTAATGGTTACAGAATGGTGACTTGCAACCCTGTCCCAGCTGCTGTCACTGCCATGACACGAGCAGATTTGCAGCATCTTGTCTAAGGCACACATCAGTGCTCCCGCCTGCTGCCTCCCCCTCTCCCAGTGGACAGGCCACCACCTGCTGCTGGCACTGTGCCGGCCCTTCAGGGAACAAATGTTCCCTTGCTGATGGGTGATAGGACAGGACAGACGCCGGATTTCAAGGGAAACAGGGAAAGGCACCCTCAGGCTGGCTGCCCCTGTTCCTCTACCCATCTGCCTTCCCTACTGGGCAGAGATCTCACTAATCAGGGCTAGAGGAGAATGGGCTCCTTGGTCAGACTGTGGTCTAGATAATTCTGCTTTCTTTCCCTTCCAATCTCTCTTAAGGCCATAGCAGTCATTTATTTATACAAGCCACGTGTGTTTATTTAGTCTCTGTCACATGTGAGGCAATTTGCTAAGTGCTAGGAATAAAGACTTGAATACCTCAATGACTCTCCTTGAGAAGGTCACAGCTTTAGTGGGGTAGACAAGACTCGCAAACCAATACATTTTGATACAATATTGACAAATGATAACAGAGATAAAGCAAAATATATAGTAAAGGAGCATAAAAGTACAACATTGACGTACAATATGTATGCTTTGGAAACTATTCGTTTTGGGTAAAATCACAGTTTTACCTCTTACAACATACTTAACATTGGGAATTTGGTTAGGGTATCCATGCCTCAGTTACTTGTCACTAAAGGATTGTATGATCTGGTGCAGTGAAGCCCTTTAATGTGTCACATAATAGTACATATTCATAAATTACACAGTGCAGGGATGGAAGGAATGGAAGGGCCTAGTCTCTGCACTCAGGGAGGGACTGAATGCTCAGAGAGGAAGAAGGGATGGAGGCCATCAGTGGACATGAGGACTTACAGTCAAACAAAACCCAAAGACAAACCTAGAGTGTAGGCTCAAGCAACACACTCTACCAAGACTAGAGCCCACAAAAGACAAACCAAAGAGAAAGATACTAAATTCAAATTGATAGGAAAAAATGGGAGATATCAGGCAAAAATTTTTCAGAGATGCAGAAATGACCAACAGAAGCACTAGAAACATGAAAATATTGGGGACACCTTCCAGGAGAAGGTGACATTTGATCTTATTTCTCAGCAGAGGTTTCCCAGAAAATAATTAGGAAAGGGAAGTAAGAATTCCATAATGACTAAAACACAGGTCAGAAGAATAGAATGGAAGGACGTGAAGCTGGAAGCAAGACAGGCATTTAGGAACAGAAAAGTTTCCAGGCCAAGCTAGAAGCCTGGTCTATACGTATGCTGTCGCCTGATTAATGACTACATATCAGACTTGTCCATTGAGCTCATACACCCCCACACCTCCAAAAACTTCTGAGTTTATTGGTTTGGGTATAAATATTGGCTCTGTGCATTTTTTTTTTTTAAATCTCCCCTAGGTGAATCAAATGTGCAGCCAGGGTTGAGAACCACTGCTGTAGGCAATTAGAAGTCAATAGAGATTCTCCTTGTGTGCTCAGGTTTCTGTGAAGCTAAGCAAACAAAACAAAAATGCTCATTTCAACAAACATTATGAACATTGAGTCTGTGCCAGGCCCTGTGCTAGGCCCTGTAAGTATGGAGATGAGTCAGACAGGGTCCACTGCTCCCTGTTTAGCTTTTTAGAGTTTATCAATCACTTTCACCTTCACTGTCTTATCCTGCCCGGGAATTGGGAGGGCCTGTGGCTGCAGTCCTTGAGGGGAAGCAGTGCACATAATCAACTCGGTCATTTCGGGGCCTCCTCTGCGGTCTGACCCTGGGCAGCAGTGAAGAAAATTAATTGAGCGATCGTTTTCGGCATAAGATCAATAGCATCCGATCAGGCAGGCCCACCAGCTGCTAGGGCTAGCCGAGGGCAGAAAAAAAGGGTCAAGGGCAGTGGGCAGGGAGCTTGTGGGAGAAAGCCAGAACTCTGAAACATGGAGGAGAGAAAAGTAGAGATGTCCTGGTGGCATCAAGGAGAGGAGTGTGAAGGGAAACAGGATAGGAGAATGCAGAAGATGCCACAAAGTGTTTGGCCCAAACTACTGAATCTTTCCCAAGTTCGCCTCACTTTGCAGAGCCCCGAGGGCTAAGGAAAGGTGAGTATATGTGAGGGAGGAATGAAAGGTAAGTTCCTGTTTCCTATAGGTTCGTGTAATTTATTCATCACTAATAGCTGGTTTTCCAGATGGGAAAATAGAAATCGAAAAGGTGACTAGGCTACGCTGCTTATATGCGATGGAGTCTTTGATCTCTTTGAGGACTTAAAAGAGAAATGTATGAGGAAACTGTTTTGTAAAAGATGAAGCTTTTTTCATTACTCGAGAAATGACACTTTTCCCATCCTTGGTCCAGAAGAAATGTACATGACTCAGAAGGATGAACTCTGAGCCAGGGCTCTTGACTCCGGATAAGACCTTCCATTCACACAGAATCGTACCATCCAGACCATGTGAGACAGATAAAAGAAAAAGGAAGGGACCAGGCAAACACCAAGGAAATGCTTCTGAGCAGGCCTAACATTGTGCCAATATTGTGGGGAGCAATTGTGATGGTCCTCACAAGGACTTGGAAATGAGCGCCTTGTGAGGAACAGTCAGCGGGTTCTGTTAGAAAACTCTCTGAACATCCATTTAGTCTCAGTATAGTTCACTCTGCACTCCTGAATGACACGAGCTGGTCGCTTAATTGCTTTAGATAGAAACACAGCTCAGTCTGCCTCAGGCAAAATAGAGACTTTTCACTGGTAGAGTTCTGGGTTATCAAGCGCATGCCAATAAAACTATTTTTGAAAAAGCAACAATATTTGATAGTGCAAACATTATGATTTGGAGGCTTATATGGAATCTGCTCAAATTCCTGAGCAATATCATTAATATTACATGCAAGTAAAATTTTGCTGAACATCACCCAACAAAGTTTGCAACTGTACTCTGACAGAGAGCTGACAGAGGTTCAGACCAGATTTAGAAGAAGACATGTAAAAAGGAATATGATTGCTAATGTAAGAAGGATCTGGGCTGAAAGCAGAGAATAGCAGGATGATATTTACTTGTGTTTTACTGAGTGTGCCAGGGTATTCAGTTGTGTTGCTTATAAGGAACTATAATTAGCCTGGGAAATCATGGTAATCCTGGAAAACTTAATTATACTCATACAGAACCTGTGCCTGGATCAAGAGGCAGTTGTGGAAACAGAACAAGGGAATGTTGCAAAATTCAAAAAAATAAAATAAAATAAGGTGTGTATCAGGGTTGTATCTTTTCATCACACTTATTTAATCTGCATATGATTGGTAGGTTTATTGTTCCAATCCGGCCAATAGAAGCATGTGGAATTAAGAAGGTCATAGTTTGATTGGATGGCATAGAGATAAATGGCCTGACAAGTCCTCTTGCTCTCGCTCTCACTCTCTCTTGTGATTGGACCAACATGTGACTGCTTTATCTAGTTTTCTGCCTCAACTTATGAGCTACACTACCTATGGGGTAGCCAAGCCATGGACCATGTAACTACAACTTGCGATTCCTTTGAGACCTCCTTCACCAGGTTGCTGATGTGTACCTTGCTTGGACTTGAGCTTGATATCCCATCTGGACCTGCTTTGCTCAGCTTCTGGGCTGCTGTCCTGCTGTCTGCTGCCTGTAGGGAGGACTGCCTGCATTGCTTGTATGTTAGTCCAGGTAGACTAGAGAAACAAACTCATAAGCGCACATATGGATATAAGGGAAAAGATTTATTTATATACAAAAGGAATGGAGTATTGAGAAAGCATTCCAACCCAGTCCAGTCCAAAATCATAAGTCTGATATTAGCCCATATGTCTGATACCAGTCTATAAAATCTTCTTCTGACTCACAAAGCACATGCAATGACACCAGGATGATCACAGGCCAGTGGGAGCAAAGTCTTGTGGATCCAGAGGCTATAGAAGCATCTTGGCACTGGCAGGGGTCTCCACATGGTTTTCATTTCCAGGGCTCAGGGTCCATCAACAGTATCCATTGGAGATAGAAGCATCTCAGTGATGGCAGGGGTCTCTCTGTGGCTTTTCTGGCTTCAGGGATCTGGTTCCATCAGGGTAAGGCTATGTGGCTTTTCCTCCAGCTCCTCCAGTTCCTAGAACTTAGGGTCTATGCTATCATCTTGTCTTGTCAGTGGAGCATTTCCCAGGAACTGAGTCTGTAGTCTCTCACCTGCATGGGGGAAATATCACGAGATTTCCCAGAATTCTCAGAGAAAGCTATTCCCCCACAGAGGCCTTATTGGCTATGTCCAGATTGACAGGCTGGACTCCACCCATACACTCCCAGTGCTGAAATTGACAAATCAGTGACTGCCACAGTATATAAGGGAAAGGTTTATATATAAGAGAAATGGAACATTGAGAAAGCATCCCAACCCAGTCCAGCCCAAGGTCATAAGTCCGATATTAGCCCATATGTCTGATACCAGTCTATAAAGTCTTCTTCCAACTCACAAAGCACATGCAATGACACCAGGACAATCATCGGCCAGTGGGTGCAAAGTCTTGTGTATCCAACAGCAGTAGAAGCATCCCAGTGCTGGCAGGGTTCTCCCCATGGCTACTCATTTCCAGGGATCAGGGTCTATCAGCAGTCTCCATTGGCAGTAGAAGCATCATAGCGCTAGCAGTCACTCTGTGTCTTCTCTGGCCTCAAAGCTCTCATTCCATCAGGGCAAGAGTATGTGGCTTCTTCTCTAGCTCCTCCAGGTTCCAGGACTCAGGATCTATCAGCATGCTACCATCTTTCCTTGTTGGTAGATCGACTCCAAGAGACTGAGTCTATAGTCTCTCACTTCCGATGGGAAATATCACAAGATTTTCCAGAATTCTCAGAGGAAGCCATGCCCACATAGAGGTTTCATTGACTATCTTCAGGTTGACAGGCTAGACTCCACCCTTACACGCCCAAACATGAAATTGACATGAGTACATGATTGCCCCAGCCTGAGGGAAGGAAGACTCAGCTGTCTGCTTCCTTGACCTTGGACCCAATAACCCTTATGAGTTTCAGGACTTACAATATATTAAAATTTCCACAGGTGTGAGTTGACTTGAGCCCTCTGTACTGCTGTGTGAATTAATTGTGTTATATTCTTTCATGCTGTATATATATATATATATATACACACACATATATATATATAACCATAAGTGCCCTGCTTTATTCCTCTAGAGAACCCTGCCTAACACATCTCTGCATGCTTACCAAATCATCAGAGAAGCTAGATTATATGCAGGAGAAACAAGATTTAAGGAAGGCTTATTAATAACCTTCAATGTATACATAACACAACCATGCTTGCTGAAACTGAGGAGAACTTGAAGCAATGCTCATGGAGACGAAAGGTTATAGCCTTTAACTCAATGTCAATAAAACAAAAATCCTCACAACAGCCTTTAACTCAATGTCAATAAAACAAAAATCCTCACAACGGGTCCAAAGGGTAACATCATGAAAAGGAGAAAAGATTGAAGTTGTCTAGGATTTCATCTAACTTGAATCCACAAAGAATGTTTAGGTCAATATATCAAAGGATACATTGGAAATACATTGGTAATTGGTAATACAAAGGTAAATCTACTGCAGAAGACCTCTTTAAAGTATTGAAAATCAAGGAAGCTACTTTGAGAACTAAGGTAGCCATAATCCAAGCCATGGTAGTTAGACACAAAAAGGGAAGAAGGTAGAATTGATGTAGTTGAATTAGAGTGATGTAAAAAGATATTCAAAGAATCATTCACTGCAAAGAGAACAAAAAATATGTCTAGGAAATGCAGTCAGAATGTTCCTTCGAAGTAAGGATATCAAAACTTCACCTCCTATATTTTGAAGATACCAGGAGAGACCAGTCCCTGAAGAAGGACCTCATGCTTGATAAAGTATCAGGGCAGTGAAAAACAGTAAGACCCTCAAGAAAATAGATTGGCACAGTGGCTGTAACAATGGACTCAAACATGGGAACAATTCTGAGAATGTCACAGACAAAGTGGTGTTTCCTTCTGTTGTTTATGGGTTAGAACCTACTTGGTGACACTACCAAAAACAAGTTTCTCTTCACTAATACATGTATCAAATATTGCATTAGCTTGAATTGAGAGCTCTGATTCTGTGGAAATTTCCTCTGAGTGATTTGGAGAAAACCATGTTAACTCTGAGCCTCTGTTCCCCTCAACTATACCTACTGCAAAATTTTTTTGATAATGAATAGAGATAATGTATGTAGACAAATTTGAATGCTGAATTGCTCTACAAATTAAGGATAGAATATTAGAAAATAATCTTTGCATTGCCATTTCTGGTATATGCCAAGATATTATAATTTTAGTGGCTAGAAAGCTTTCAAATTTCTCATTGAAAGCCTTCTACTTAATAAAAGAGGCAATATGGGTTAGAAGAATATAATTTTCACACAGAATATAATTTTACTTTGGGTTGTTAAAATAAGTAACTTTTATTTTAAGACTTAGTCAGCATTAAAAAGAAAAAGGCATTCTCACCACTTGTATTATCAAGCTTCATTTGCATCCTGAAGAAATCAAGGCTGAATTGAGAATGGGCCATGCTTGCTCTTAGTAATTGGCAGACTTGAGACTTGAACCAGGAGTCTCTGACTGCATAGCCCATACTGTTGGCCATTAGCCTACCTCCCCATCTTCTTTGCCACTTCCTCTCATGTTAGGAATTCATAACTGAAGCTATGGTTGGGATACAAATGTATTTCATCCTTCTATCCTCACCAAATAATTTGAATAAAGATTCACATATCCTGTTATAGCAACAATTATCCAATTGTGCTCTTTCAAGTTCCTCAGAAGTCATTTGTCTTTGGTTTTAGAGGGATTGGAAGATGAACTTCAAAGGCAAATGCCACCACTGTTACTTTAGGGACATTAGTATCTATCTGTTTTACATATTGAGCTTGTGAAGGAATTTTCATTTGAACAAAGTGTTTCCTAATTCTTAACTAAATAAATAGAAAACTTAATTTGGGGATTAAACTATGGCATCACAGAAGGAATATTTTTTAAAGTGCTTTCTGGCTTTTATGAGGTTAGGCTAGTCATTTCCCTTCTAGGCTTCAGTCTCTTCAGCTGTCAAATGGAAGATTTAACAATATGGTCACTTAGATTCCTTTTAACTTCCTTTTCAATAGTCATCCAGAGAAAAGGCACTTCCAGCTAAAGCCGTTCAGGAAGTATATGTAGTACGTAGGGCAAAGACGATGACAGACTGTAGAAGAGGAACACTAAAACCCACTGAGCTCCTGCCATACCAAGTACTGTGCAAATATGTCCTTGGGAAAAGCACCGAGTGCTTGTATCCCAGACCTTACAATGGTAGCGGCAATCACAAGTAACACCAGGTGCATTGTTTGTAAAAAGGTCAGAGAACAAGGAGAAGTACAGAAACATTGTGCTTGTTTCTCCTCACCAAATTCCATCATCATCTTCTTCATAGAGTCCTAACACCCTCTCCCATTCAGCCACTCAGCTCATTCTCCTGAGTCAGTGGCAGAAGTTAAAAAGGAGATAGTATTTCTTTAATTTTCCATTTGCTCTTTCATGTGTTATTTATATAGCACACACAAAGAATTCCCACACACAAAATACTAGAGCTGGCACTGATGAACCAGCCCTCAGGATGCTTCCGTGGGATTTAATGAGAATCATAGAAAGCATTTTCACCCTCTGGTGCTAGACTTACAATGGCAAGCCAAGGCAGGGGAGTAATGAGTGGTCCTCCACTCCTTTGGGAACCCAAGATTCTTCTGCTTCCCCCTCACCATGCCTTTTGGATGTATCCTCTTCTGCTGAATCAACACGGTCAGGCACAGACATTCACAAAGAGAAAATAATGAGGGCATCAGAAGGTCACTGCAAATAGAAGGCAGTTATGTTGCTTCGTGATTTAGTACTAACTGGTACATTTATTTTCATTAACTGGAATGGGGGTGGTGTTGGCGTGGGTGATAGCAGTGAGGTTTTCATGACATCACTTTGACTTGATTATAAAACCTGCTAGATTTCCTGAGTATAGAACTCTCCTGAAACATTGAGAAATAATGGGTTTTATTGTCTCTATTCTTCCTACCAGTCTTTTAGTGATAGGTATGCTTCTTATTTTTTAAAATTATTCCATTCAGAAATGTTTTAGAGCTCTACTATGTGCTGGACACTGTATTTGTATGGACATGTAAATGAAAAATAAATGGTCCTTGATCCCAAAACTTCAGAAGCTCATGGGACAGATAATTGAGATGATTCAATTCAGTGTGATTTGTGCTGCATGCAAAGCAAGACCAGGGTCCGGGGGACGCTAATGGCAGCAGTATACAATCCAGACATCAGGAGGCTGTCAAGAGGAGAGCTCAACCTGAATCTGGAGAGACGCATCAAGACTAGCCAACTAGCGGGTGCTCAGACAGTGTAGTTTGTGTCCTGAAAATGGTGTCCCAGTGAATGGCCAGGTACAGATACGCTCAGATTGCTCAGGCACTCAGTTGGGTGCACGAGCTTGGAGTCGGACTTTATTCTCCTTCTCAATCTGTCACTTCGCCTACTTTGAAACAGCATTACAAACTTGAAATCAGGAAATAAATAAGTGATATGCTTCATATAGTAATGTGGCACCAATAAGTCCTCAGATATAAGCATGGTCAGAGAGATCAGGATGTGTATGTGACTATTTGGACTAAAAATTTGACCTTTGTCTAATGAGCTGCTTATTCCAGACCCACTCCTAGTCCCATGCAGCCAATCCAACCCTGGGAGCTTGGCCTGCTTAGACTCTCACGGCCGCGCCTCGCTGTATGTTTGTTGCTAGAGGAGATCATTCAGGGGTTGGAGGGAGCTCCGATTCTCTTCTTTACAAGGTCAGCGCTGGCTAGTGGCATCCTTAAACCAGACCCTTAGTACCATCCAATGGATACCAAATCATGGTGACGTCACAGGACAAAGACAAGACGGCCCCTGTGGGTTGCTGAGACTATCGCTCTTTATAGGAGGAGGGAGCCTCATCTCTCTCCTGTGGAGCTGCTGGTGGTTTTGACCTGCTGACCCAGGAGTTAAGAGTCCAATTCCTCACCCAATAATTGACTGTGGGGCTGAGCCCCGGTGGCGTAGTGGTTGCGTGCGGGACTGCGGCCCACTGGCTTGGCAGTTCAAAGCCAGCAGCAGCAAGGCTGGGCCTCCCACTCCCACCAGAGGGCAGTGATGCCGAAAATAAAAAAAAATTTAAATAATTAACTGGGTACAAATGCTGGCAGTTGGCCCTTTCCATATCATTTTTGTCCCTGTAGATTCTGTTCATCTTGAATGGTGTAGAGAACTGAATACTTGACAACTCACCCCCAAATATTCCCAGTTGAATGCCACTTTGAGGGTCCTCAGAAGATAAGCCTGTTGATCCGTTTCTGAAACGTGGCGATCTTGAAAACCCCGTGAAGCAGTTCTAATCTATAATCAAAACCCCTTGGTCATCGCAAGTCAGCATTGATCTTGTTGCTTAGTTCTTCCCTTGACTCTTCAGACTCCAGTAAAGAATAACCAGCTGTAACCAGCCCTGGGGCATTTCTCCATCCTTGTGATTTCCTTACAGCCTACAGCTTGATGTGTATTTCTTGATCCACTGTTTTTCTTCTAGCTGCACAGTTTAAAGGAGCCACCTATTTCTTTGGAGAAGCTGAGAGATACAAATTCTGTGAAGTCCTGTAAATGGACACCAAATAAATATATGAAAAGCAGAATTGGTAAGTGATGAAAAGGAAATGAATATACTTGCCCTGGGGTAGCATTGCACATCGCTAGGGGAAGATACATTAAATGAGCTGAGGATTCTAGGGCAAAATACCTGGGGAATGAAGGCTCTACTTCCTGTTTCTCCTTCCACTAATGAGAGAAGTCTAATCACAGTTTACAAACTTTACTCATATTTTATCTATATCCCCGACATCTAGTTCAAAAATTGAGACATGGAATAATTGGACAGTGTATGTGTACTGCATGAATGTGCACATAATCAGCAAAAAAAATCGAGGACTTTTAAAAGAATTAAATGATCCATCTGTCTTGAGAGGGGTGGCAGCACAAAGTGATATATGAAGAAAAAATTAAAATCACTGCCATTGAGTCAATACTGAGTCGTAGTGACCCCACAGGACAGGGTAGCACTGTCACTGTGAGTTGCTGAGGTGGTAACTCATAATGGGAGTAGGAAAACCTACTTTTCCTAAGGAGGAGCTAGTGGTTTCAAACTGATGACCTTGTGGATAACAGCCCAATGAGTAGCCACTCTACCACTGGGGCTCCTTGAAAAGAAAAGAGTTCATGTCAGGAGAGACTGTGAAATTAGTTAAAGTACATGGAAGGAATGATGAAGTAAAAGAACGGAACAGAAAATGTGAAAAGACAGCTCAAGAAGACAGAATAAAAGTATTATCATGAAGTGTGAGAAGACCTACAGTTAGAAAACCAAACTCTGAGGACATCCTTAGCATACTGACATTAAAAAACACATTAAAATTCAAATCTTGAGTTACAATATTAAAGAACTCTGTTTCAAATAATTTAAGGGTGCAGAAATTGTCAAAAGAAGATTGGAGGAATACACAGATTCAATTTACCAAAAAAAAAAAAAAAACCTCATTCAATCAAGTATGCAATCAAGAAGAGCAGGTATTGGAGGAAGAAATACACCTGCCATGAAAGCACTAGAGAAAATTAATCTCCAAGAATGGAAAGAAGAACAATTGAAATGTTTCTACAAATGTAAGCAGCTCAGAAGCACTCACTAGTCAATTGCAAGAAATTTGAAGACTCAACTGGAAAAGATCCACATTTGTGCTCATTCCATACAAAAGTAGCAGAACAGAATGTGGAAATTATTGAGTAATATTTTTAGTTCCACATGCAAGTAAAAATGCAAGTAAGATCATTACAAAACAGTGACAGCTGTACATTACCAGGGAGATCCAAATATTTAAGCCACATTCAGAAGAGGACATGAAACAAGGGCTATCATTGTTAACATCAGATAGATCTTGGCTGGAAGTAGAGACCAAGAAGCAGTCTTTAGAGCAGAGCAAGAGTATACTGAGTCATTTAAAATGAGGAAAGATGTACATCAGGGTTATATCCTTTTGATATATTTATTAAATCTATATACTTAGCAAATAATTTGAGAAGTTGTAGTATATGTAGAAGAATACAGTATTGAGATTAAAATGAGGCTCATTGAAAACTTGCACTATTCAGATGACAAAATCTTACTTGTTAAAAGTGAGAAGGAATTGAGGTGCTTGCTGGTGAAGATTAAATTCTGTTCAGTCTGGATTACAACTCAGTGTAAAAACAGTAAAATTTCTCACAACTCAACAAACAGACCATATCATGATAAACAGATTTGAAATACTACAAATCTGTAGACAGGTAAATAAGTGGAGACATGAATGAGTGAATGAATGAATGAATTATACCCAAGCCATGGTATTTGCAATTGCCTTATAAGCATGTGAAAGTTGGACAAAGAGTAAAGAAGATGAATAATACATGTCTGTAATGATGGTGCTGCAGAAGAATATTGAGTATATTTATTATGGACTGCCAGAAGGACTCACAAACCAATCCTTTCTTTGAAGTCGGGCCATGAGACTTCCTCTTACATACTTTGGATATATGATCAAGAAAATAGCATCATAGTTAAGTAGAGGGTCAATGCAAAAGAGGGAGATCCCTTAATGGGATGGATTGACACAGTGGCTGCGAAAATGGGCTCAAACATAACAATTGTGAGGATGCATTGGAGTGGACAGTCTTTCGTTATGTTCAGAGCCCAGTGGACAACACCTAACATCAACAACAAAAACCTATTTGTTTCTCTCTCCATTTTCAGACAAGTATAAATATACCACAATAATGACCTTTCATTTTTTAACACTTTCAGAGAATCTTAATTGTCATTCTATTCTGGATAAAAGTAGCATATTTCTGGATGTCAACAAGAACAAAATCTCTTTTTGAATTTGTGGGATCAGGTGCCAAAACTGTAATACTGGAAATTGAGTGAAAATACTGCCCAAAATTGAAGTTCTCAAAGCCAGATAAGCTTGGTGGTCATGTGCCTCAGTTCTGCATGCTGCTGCACTTCTGCTTCAACACTTCCAAGGACAGGGGATTTCCCATACCTTTATGGTTTCCTTGACACTGGCTTCTTATATCATTATCTATTTCTGGAAAGAAGCACATGCTTCAAGCACATCGTGAGCACTAGCATGAAATTCCAAGGCAATTATTAATGATAATATTTGCGATTTAAATAAGGGTAGATTAGGATGCTGCAACCCATCTATCAGTTTGTCTCATTGAGTGACTTGTTTGTGGCTATTAATTACACCACTACTATTTTTAAAGTCAGAAGTTCCAGCCATGGGAGAAAGCTTTTGCTAGCATTTCCAGAATAAGGCAAACTATAAAGACAACCCTTGTGACTTATTTTTTAAGCCAATACAAGCTTTAATCAAGGAATATTGCACCTGACTTTGACTTGCTTACCTTGGAAAATTGGTCACTGGAGAAACTCTTATGTTTATCAGAACATGGTTATCATATGGCTATCCAAACTCAGAGCCAACTCAAAGGCGACTAACAAGAAGAGTAAGCTATGAGTTGAGATTGAGCGTGATCCAGCAGGGCCACATGTCTGAGAGGAATTGTGTGTGCCCCATTTCCATCAATGCCCTCCTGAAATGTCTCCACATGGAATAATAATTATAGGTGGAAACTTAAATTCAATGGGGCCCCTCTGAAACAGAAATCATTGGCTATGTTGTTTTAGAAGAAAGACTGTATCTTTTATGTATATAATATACCTTATATACTCATATGTAAGCCAAGTTTTCAATACATTTTTAATGCGGTTTTTGTGGTGAAATTAGGTGCCTCCAGTAATATTCAGGTCAGCTTATCTTCAAACATATACAGTAATAATTAGGTCTTGCGAGTGCAGGGGTAGAAGATTTAAAAAGATATCACATGAGGCAAAATATCAAAGGGTAAGGAGTTTCACAAAGGATCATGAAAGTGAAAGTATGCCAGCACAGGGAACATCATGTGCAAAGGTCTGGAGGAAGGGGAGTTCCAGTATTTTCAGATGCCACCGTAATTGGTAATGTTGCAGACTGCCTCTGGAGAAAGGTAAAACATAAGGTATAACTGCACTGAGCCCAAACTTGCCCTCTTCTCATTATGACCTTGGGAAAGTCACTTCCCCTCTGTGAAATGAGGAAGTAGGACTGCAAGATAATTTCTAGAGGCCTTCATATTACATAAATCAATGATTCTAAAAACTCCTCACATTTCTGTAGCTCTTCACACTTCATAAAGTACATTACCTCATTTCATTCTGCAGCACTGAAGACTAAACTTGGCAGAATTCTGATTTGACCTTACACTCTCCTGGTGATTTTTCAACTGGAATGCAAATCTCAGGGCATCCTCTGGTTCTTGCCAATGATCCGTTCTTTCAAGTAACCTATCCCACCACTTACTCACAAGAACTTGGGAGTGCACACCCATACAATTTCTGAGGCAAAACAATTCTTCATAAAATTTCCACATTTAAATTTCAAAAATAGACCTGGTACCCTAGCCCTCACCTCAATTAACATGCCAAAGAAGAAAAGTCATTTCCAGTGCCTACAAAAGTCAAACAACTGCCCTACAAAACCCTGGTGGTATAGGAATTCAATATCAGAATAGCAAAATCACAATTTCTAATGGGAAGGAGAATGGGTGAGGGGTAATTTACCTTCCCCACTCTATAATTTAAAATTGTATAATTGATCCAAAAGGACCTTGATAACTGAGTCTATGGAGTTGTGGGAGATAATGGAAAGCTGTTTCTCCTCTATATTTCAATTCTGCCAAGCTGGGTGTCCTTGGATAAGTTAATTAACTTATCTAGGAATCTTTTTTCACATCTAAAAAATAGGAGTTGGATTAAAAGATCGATAAGATGTCTTTCTGTTTATTATTTCATAATTCACCCAATGGGCATTAATTGAACATCTATTCTGTGAGCAATATTGAGCTAGTCACTGGGATAGAATTCTTACGTTAGAATTTACATAGGTATATCTGAGAGGGTTTCAAAAAGTTTACTGGAAAATTACCTAACTTTCTATCTCATTTCTCAAGTAACTTTTCTAAGCCTTCTCATGTATGCATGTGTGTGTGTGTGTGTGTGTGTGTGAGAGAGAGAGAGAGAGAGAGAGAGAGAGAGAGAGAGTCAATGCACACACGCAACTATTAGAGAAAGCACAGTTCATCCTCTGGAACTCACATTCTAGTTCAGAAGATAGATGTGCCAACAAATGGATGCAACAAATGCTGTGGTTATCACCTAGACATAGGTGTGGCAAGAGAAGAAAATATTTCTTATGGAGGAGTCAGAGGATCTTCAGAGAAAATTATGTTTAGATTGGATCTGAAGATAAAGCAGAGAGGGTCATTTCATGCATAGGGAACTGAGCACATGAAGACATGTTTAAAGAACCAGAATTAGCTTGCAATATTTGCTGTAGGAAAATGAGTGAGAGCAGCAGCTAGGGATGGATCCAGACCACGTTAGATTCAAGAGATAGTATGATCAGGCAGGCCTGTATTCAAAAAGCCACAGTCTGGGAATACTGCAATATGGCATGCAGGCTAGAGGAAGACAAGACTGGAGATAGGAGCTCACTGAAAGGTGAGGAACATTACTCCAGATGACAGAGAGAGAGTATTCATGAACATGGAGGGGAGTGATTTCATAGCCTTTCAGGGATTGCTGTGTGTATTTATTTGTTTAACCAATAATTATATAGCATTTACCATGCACAAGGCACCCGTCTAAATACTTAGATATAATACTTTAATCAATATACCACACCTATGTATTTGGAATTACTTATATCTCCATTTTATAGATAAGGATAATGAGACACAAGAGAGGATACGTTACTTACTCAGGGTCCCCAAGTCTATTGCATAGATGGCTAAGTCATGCACTTCTTGGTAAAGGGCAGATGAAGGGGGAAAAAACCACATTTGAGTGGGAGCATGTTGACCAAGGAACTTTCTCAGGATTGTGGAAAAGACCAGCAAGGAGCTAAGCAACTGGGTGTGGGAAGAAAGGGTCTTAGATGAATGTCTAAATTTAGAAGCCATCTATATTCAAATGTCAATAATGACCAAGGTAATGGCTATAATTTCCAACCACAGTTATTGGTGATGCTCCCAAGGAATGGCAGGTTGATGCTTCTCAGGTTCTAATTGAGGTTCTAATTGTAAGTCTATGCTTGTTTCTCATTTCCTATGGAATGTTCCTTTTTCTGCAACTGTGAGCTAAATTTTGTCAAAGTATGTGTCCATATACACCCAAAGACCATAAATGAAACATTTCAATACACATAAACAATAATAAGTAAGTACATTGCTTCAGAAAATAGGACTTGAAGGGAGAACCTATAATAAGAAATTAGAGAGATGACAATTCTCACAAGCCTTGCTTTTACACAGGCCTACCTACAAATCACACCCTCCAGCATTTTCTAATCTAAATGTAATTGTCATCACAAAGCATTGAACCTATAATTTGGCCATGCCCAGTTTTATATTTGCATGACTTTCATTTAAACATATTAGTTAAAAATGAATAATTGAAGAAAGAACATGATGACATGCATTTATAAGTTAAGATGATTTGTTTTCTTTAGTTTTTATTTGTTTTAGAGTTCAAAAGTTTCTGGCAGGGTTTTATAGAAAGGAAATACATTTCCTGGCTTCAGGCATCAGTGTCACACACACTTACTTTACTCTTTGATCATATTATAACATGTTACATTTTTACTCTCTGTCAGAAAATTAGCTGCATGACTTCTATCTATTGTCTCATTAAGTCTTAGAACTCTAGCTCAAGGAATTATCCTACTTTCGAGGTAATGAAATTGAAATTCAGAGGGGAAATTGCACTTGTCTCAGGTCACTCAATGAAATGTGTAAATATCACAACTGAGGTTTCTACTAATCTACCAAGTTCACATTTAAGGTAATAATCAATATCTATCAAACTCAAGAGCCCAGTCATTTTCTTGTTCACCAAGACTATTCCTCCTGTTCTCTGGAAGGATTATCATGGACATGGGGTAAGGTTTATTGTGCCAACCTGACCTATAAACACATGTGGAATTCATTGAAGGGTGGAGAGATAAATGGCTCAGTGAGTCTCACCTTTCTAATTCTGGATTCTCTTGCTCTCTGATGATCAGACTAGGGTGCAACTGTCTTAGCCAGTCCCCTGCTTCAGCTGGCAAGGGTCACTTGCTGCAAACATTCCTCAGGAGAAGCCACATGAACCTACTATGATCCAGCCCTGTGTGCTGGGGCAGCCTTGTGGAGATTCCTGCCAGTACTGAGATGCTTACATGCTCACTGATTCAGCTTTCCCCATGAAGTCGGCATCATTGCGTGTGCTTTGTGAAATTCAGGAGAACTTTGTAGATCAGTGTTGAACAGCACTGGGTTGGGGGAGGCTATCTTAATGTACACTTACCCTTTATATCATATAGATATAGATATAGATATAGATATTTCTGTAGATTTGTTTCCCTAGTTTACCCAGACTAACACATGAGGCTTCTGAAAGTTTACATAAAGATTGAATTGTAAGATAATGGAATTTTCTATAAATGTTTTTAAGCACCTCATCTCTCAAATATTCAATTTTAACCACAATTCCAGGCAATGTGTCTAGTCCAACTTCTGCCACCAATTACCTCCAGCAGTTTCTCTCCTTGCCCTTCATTCGTAGACTGCCCCACTTATGTTTCATTTTTGACTGTGGGCTTCACATTGGGCAAATCCTCTCTGTCCCACAACACTGCTGTTTCCTGGACCCTTGTAATGGGAGTCTCATTTCATTTGTTTAACAAATAATGTTTGAATTGCTCGAACTAAATAAAAAATATCAATGAACTGAACTCAGGAATCAAAAGACTGCGGTGAGCAGACTGACTTAGAACACAACTCATCAATCTGCTGCCTCCAGAAAACACATCTCAAGACTACAGAAAAAAATGGGTCGAGAATCAAAGGCTGAAGACAGGCATACCAAGCAAACAACAATTCAAAAAAAGCAGGGGTAGCAATTCTAATCTCGAATAAAATTGACTTCAATGCAAACCAAAAAAAGTTATAAGGAGGGTTACTTTATAATGCTCAAGGGAAAGGTAGAAAATGAATCAATAAGCATTGTAAACATATTCCCCTGAGAGACCCACTGAATATGTAAACCAAACACTCCTAAATATGAAAAAAGAAATCACAGCCTAAACAATCATAGTGGATGACTTCAATACACCACTCTCTGAAAAAGACAGATCACAGGGAAAGAAGCTCAACAAGAAGGCTAGAGACCTAAACATTCAATTAGACAATTTGACTTGGTAGATATCTACAATTTTTCTCCGGAATAAAAAAACAATTCACATTCTTTTCATCCCCACAAGGAACATATTCAAAGATAGACCACATATTGGGACATAAGGTGAATCTACATAAATATAAGCACATTGATATCATACAGAACTCTTTCTCAGATTGCTGTGCCATAAGGTTGGAAATCAATAAAAGGAAGATGAAGAGAATTTTAAAAAATAAATGAAAAATGAATAATTCTCTATTGCAAAAGGATAGCATACTGGCCCAGATCAGAAATGAAGTTTAAAAATTTCAAGAAGCCAAAGAGAATGAAAACATGATATACCAAAATTTATGGGACCCAACAAAGGCAGTCTTCAGAGGAAGTTTCATAGCAATACAGGCACACCTGAAAAGGAAGAGCGTCTCATAACTGATATGTGGGCATAGAACTTACGACTAGAGCAGAGTCAGCAGAACAATCCCACTAATAGCAAAAGAAAGAAAGAAATAATAAAAATCAGGGCTGAGATTCAGGAGAGGGAAAATAAGAAAACAATTGAAAAATTAATGCTACTAAAAATTGGTTCTTTGAAAAGATTAACAAAATTGAAAAAAAACACTGGCAGACTTAACCAAAGAAAGGAGGGGAAATTTTTCAATAGCAAGAATAAGGGATGAAAGAGGGGAGGGGATATCACAACTGACTCTAATAAAATTAAAAGTATAATTACACAGTACTGCAAAGAACCATACTCCAATGAATTCAACAACTTGGAAGACCTGGACAAATTCTTGGAAATACAGTCCTTCCTAGACTATCCTTATCGGACGTCAAGAATCTCAACAGACCCATGACAATAGAAGAAATAGACAAAATTATCAAGGGATTACCAACAAAAAATGACCTGGACCAGTTGGCTTTACAGGAGAATTTTACCAAGCATTCAGTGACAAACTGACACCAATCCTACACAAACTTTTTCAAAACATAGAAATAGACTACCAAACTCCTTCTCTGAAGCTAGTATAACACTCATACCAAAACTGGTCAAAGATTCCACAAGAATTGAGAACTACAGACCAATATCCCTAATGAACATTGATGCAGAAACCCTTAATAAAATATTGTCCAATAGAATACAAAAGTATACAAAAATAATTCACCATGACCAAGTGGGGTTCATTCCAGCAATGCAGGGGAAGTTCAACATATGAAAGGTCTTTTGGTATCATTCGCCACATTGACATGAAAAACGCTAAGAACCACATGATAATATCAATAGATGCAGAAAAAGTATTTGACAATATTCAACACCAATTCCTGTTTAAGACTCTCAAGGAGATAGGAATAGATGGAAAATTCTTCAAGACAGTAAAAGCTATATATGAAGAACCAACAGCCAATGTGATAGTCAATGCAGAAAAGACAAACACAATCCCTTGTGGGAAAACAGACAAGGGGAACAGACAAGGATATCCCTTGTCTCCACTCTTATTCAATATTGTACTGGAGGTTTTATCTAACAGTATAAAGCAAAGAAAAGACATCAAAGGTATTCACCTGGGGAAGGAAGAAGTGAAATTATCGCTATTTGCAGATGATATGATTTTATATGTGGGAAACCCCAAAAGCTCCACAAGGGGAATATTGGAAACAATAGAGGAATATGGCAGAGTGTCAGGGTGCAAGATCAAAAATCAGAAGTCCATCAGACTGCTGTACACATCAGATAAGACCACAGAAGAGGAGATAAAAAAGAGGTACCCTTCACAATAACCATGCACAAATTGAAATATCTAGGAAAATACTTGACTAAAAGAACAAAAGATCTATATGATGAAAAGTACAAAACACTATTACAAGAAACCAAGATTGACTTCAAAAAATGGAAAAATATCCTGTGCTTGTGGATCAGAAGATTCAACATAGTAAAGATGTCAGCTCTACCCAAGGCACTATATAAGTTTAATGCAATTTCAATACAATTACTCTCTTCTTTCTTCAAAGAAATGGAAAAATGGTTACCAACTTCATATGGAGGGGGAAGAAGCCCAGATTAGTCGAGATCTCTTTAAGAAGAAGGATACCATGGGAAGGCTTGCTTTATCTGACTTTAGCACATAATATACAGCCACAGTGGTCAAAACAGCCGGGTATTGGCATAATGATAGCTACTCAGACCAATGGAAAAGAATTGAAAACCCAAAAATAAAATCATCAGCATATAGACAACTGATGTCTGATAAGGGTCCAAAAACTATCAGCAGATGCCCTTTTCAACAATTGGTCCTAGAAAAAATGGATATCTACGTGTAGAAAAAATGAAGCAAGACCCTTACCTCACTCCATCCCCTAGACTAAACTCAAGGTGGATCACAGACCTTGCAGTAAATCCCCAAACTATTAGAGCCATCAATGAGTGAATTGGGACCAACAGGGACTACAGAGGCTATCAGAAATAGGGAAGAACACAAACACAAAGGAAGCACAAATAGACAGATGGGATACACTGAAGATTAAACACCTGTGTGTATTGAAAGAACTCACCAAGAAAATAGTAAGAGAACCCACAGACTGGGAAAACATCTTTAGCAATGACAAATCAAATAAAGCCTGTATTACTAAAATCTACAATACCCTGATAGCTTCCAAAAAGAGCAAAACTAACTGCCCACTGAGGAGTTGGACAAAGGACATGAACAGAAGTTTCACAGAGGCAGAAATCAGAATGGCCAATAAACATATGAGAAAATGTTCCCGATCATTGGCCATAAGAGAAACACAAATCAAAACAACAATGAGATATCACCTACAAGGATAGCCCAATTCAAATAATCAGAAAGCAATCAGTGTTGGAGAGGCTGTGGGGAGATAGGAACACTTATCTACTGCTAATGGACCTGTAGATATGTATAGCCACTATGGAAATCAATTTGGCAATATCTAAAACAGATGAAAACTGAGCTACCATATGACCCTACAATTCCCCTACTGGGCATATATCCAGAAAAGGCAAGCAACAAACCACAATCAGACATCCGTGCTCCAATGTTCATTGCAGCACAGTTCACGTGTGCAAGGAGGTGGAAGCAGCCCAAATTTCCATCAACTGAGGAATGGATTAAAAAGCTGTGGTACATACATACAATGGAATACTATGCATTGCTGAAAAGCAGTGATGAATGCATGAAGCACATCACCGCATGGGAAGAACTGGAGGAAATTATGCTAAGTGAAGTTAGCCAAGTGCAAAAGGACAGGTACAACATGAGTCCGCTGAAGTAAGCATAATTTTTTAAGATGCAGAAGGGGTATCTTGAGTAGCTACTATATTCATAAATGCCTGGGGAGAGGCCCAGGTAGTATGTCAGGGGCAAGAGCAAATCCAGGGCTACATATGGTAGACCTGGAATGGGGGTATGGAGGTGGAGCATGGGGCAAATGGTGATATGTAGAGAGGGAATGGGGTACTAACCCACCCAAGGGGAATATATTGTTTATTTCTCCACAGGGAAATAGGGACCAAACTTAAACCCAGTGATCCAGGATGTGAATGCAGCATGACGGCATGTAGTAGAGAACCAATGGAGGAGTATGAGCACACAACCCCAATCCCAACTACAGCGGCAGCCACCTCTTGACCAGTGGAGTTTGCCTTGGAGGTCAGCACTTGAATATGCAGTTTGGGGAGTGAGAGATACCTGACCAGAGTACATGAGAACAAATGAAGAGGGAGGAAGAGAGAATGGAGTGCATCCTGGTCCACCAAGCCTTAAAAGATATTCCCACTCAGAACAGCCGATGCACAAAGAGGATCATGCACAAAGCTGGCCAGCCCCACTGAAATACAGACCCAAGGCATTTCAGGGTCAACAATGGAGAAATAGGATCAGGATTACACCCTTTCTGACACAACCATACCAGGGTAAAACCCTAAGGGTGTGCAACAGAGCATGGAACTCCAGATGGAGTAACAGGGATAAACCTTGGACCCAGAGAATGGCACCCTATCTGACTCAACTAGGGGACACTCCTGGAGGTCAATAAACAGACTTTGAATTATTTACAGGTTTTTATATTGTTATTATTATTATTATTTTACATATATATAGGTCATTTGGGTTTTTTGTTGTTGTTATCATTACTTTATTTTCTTTGCTTGCTTCATTTTAGGAAGCCTTTTTTTTGTACATACTGTAACCTTTGCATACTGAACAGGCTGGAGGCGAAAACAATGGGACTGATGGTTCCGGGGTTAGGGCTATGGGAGAAGGGGAGAAGGGGGAAAGGAGATGGTGTTGACCAGCCCAGGGATAAGGGTATATCAATTGATCCAAAATTAGAGACAAGGTGGATGAGAGAAGTCCAATAGGAATGATCAAGAGTAATGTAACAGAGAGAAAACACTGAAACCCAAATGCAGACTGAGCATGATAGTGGGACAAAAGGAAAATAAAAGAAAATAGAGGGAAGAACTGGGGGTGGGGTAAAGGGCATTTATAGTGGTTTAAATACAGGCATGTATATAAGTGCCTCTATTTCAATGTGACCATGGGGGAAATAGGTGAACAAACATATACATATAGGCTTAGTAGTAGAACAGCAGATGGGCATTAGACCTCCACTCAAGTACTTCCTCAGTGCAAGAACACTTTGTTCTATTAAATTGGCATTCCATGATGCTCACCTCCCCAACATGATCACTGAAGACAAATGTGTACATAAGCAAAGGTGGTGAAGAAAGCTGATGGTGCCTAGCTATCAAAAGATGTAGGGTCTGGGGACTTAAACGCTTGAGTAAAGAAGCAGCCATCCAGCTTAGAAGCAACAAAGCCCACATGGAAGAAGCACACCAGACTATGTGACCACGAGATGTTGAAAGGATCTGGTGTCAGGCATCAAAGAACTAAAATTATATCATTATAAATAAGGGGGAGTACAGACTGATGACCCAAAGCCTATCAATAGGTGAAGCAACATCCTCTTACAGAGGGGTTGCAGGGAGGAGATGAGCCAGTTAAAGTACAGTGTAGTAACAACGAAATATGCATGTTTCCTCTAGTTCTCAAATGCTTCCTCCCACCCACTATCATGCTCCCGGTTCTACCAAACAAGTCCGGCTAGAGCAGGGGATGTACACTGGAGTTGGAAACATGGGAGATTTAGGATAGATGTTCCCTCAGGACTAGTGATGGGAGTGGTGATACTGGGAGGGTGGAGGGATGGTGGAGTAGAAAGGGGGAACCAATTTCAGGGATCTACATATAACATTCTCTCTGGGGCAAGGCCAAAAGGGAAGTGAGTGAAGGGATACATTGGACAGTGTATGATATGAAAAAGCAATAGCAATTTGTAAATTATTAAAGGTTCATGGGAGGAAGGGGCAAGGGAAATATGGGGATCTGATACTAGGGGCCTAGGTGGATGGAAGAAGTTTTGAGAGTGCTGATGGCAACTAGTGTGCAAATGAGTCCTGCATATAATTGATGTATGTATGGATCATGAGGGGAGGTGTATAAGTACCCAATAAAATGATTCATTAAAAAAAGGGGGGAGGGGGGAGGAGAAGCTTATACCAAGGGCTCAAGTGGAAAATGTTTGGAAATGAATATGGCAACATGTGTGCAAATTTGCTTGATACAGATGATGTACTGAATATCGTAATAGCAGTAAGAGCCCCCAATAAAATTATTTTTAAAAAAGATACCCACAATTATCTAAAATAAGTTATAAGTTCAATAAAAGAGAAATAACAAGTTTATCTATCTATACATACACACATACAAGAGGGGGCTTTGAAATTTCTTGGAAAAATAGAATTAAAGATAGTAGAATTTTCCCACGAACTTTTTGAGGTGTCCGTGTATGTGTGTATATTACTGTTGCTGTTATTAATTAAAACTCATTGTGACATTACATGACAAAAGAGTGTTTTTGCCCCACGTGCTTCCTAGGGTGCATTCTTTATGGATGCAGATCAGGAGGTCTTTTCTTCAGCAAAGCCATTAGCAGGTTTGAACCTTTGTCCTTTTTATCTGTCAAGTGTTATGATTATGCTACCATAACAGATATATTTGTATGTGAGTGTTTATATCATATATATGATATGTGTATATATATATATATATATATATTTAAAGGAACCCTGGTGATGTGATAGGTAAGCACTGTATTACTAGAGCTCACTATATATACTTACTTATATATTTACAAATCTACAGTTGCACATTTATTTATTTAGCTATGTCATAGTGTGTTAGGAACTATGATCTTTTATAACTCCTTTTAGCTAGCATTTAAGTTTGACCCTATCATTACTATAACTGTACAGATAAGGCTTATTATAATTAAATAAAATCCCCAACACCACACATCAGTGAAATGCCAGTCAAGACTCAAATACAATTTTTCTAAATTCTGAAGCTTATAATGATGACATCATATCTATGGCCATACCCATTTTGCCTACAATATAAATAATTCTCAGCCATGTAATATTAACTTATAATTCTCAAATACAGTGCATCACTCTCAAATTCTGCTAACCTCATTTCTTAACATCTACTGAGACATTCTTTTGACTTGAACTATATTTTCTGCTCAACCTGGGAGGCATCAGGAACGTGTCCCTAACCCCTGACTTTGTGTTTATTTCCTGTGCAGCCAGAAGTCTGTCTTTGGATCTGCGAACTCAGGTTCATCTGCTGTAAGAGTGAGGGAAGTCTCTAGGCTGATCTCTGATGCACTGACTTGGAGTTTGCCTGTCTCTACAATTGTTTGAACCCTTTCCTTCATATAAATACACACACACACACACACACGTTTCTCAGGTTTCACTTCCTTTGAGAACCCAGCATAAGACATCTACTAAAGTTATTATTCATCAATGCAAATAGTAAAATATATAGGAACAACACACAGTCAACTATGGTACTGTATAATGTTATTATTTATAGTCCAAAGATCTTGGCCTGCAAGTCAGTTTGGACATTAACTTGACCTTTCATAGGTAAGAATTTAATACTGAAAAGTAGAGAAGAGAATGGAAGAAGGAACTAGAAAGAGTAAGAACAATCTGGGAAAACCTGACACAAGGGCAAAAACTTTTAAAATGTGCATTTGAGCCATAGATACTCACTTCTAGAAAATGGCCCTATAAAAATCATCAAGAATTAGTGTCATAATTCTATAAAAGTATAGTTGATATAGATCTCTTTATACACAGGAGAGAAAGATGAAGAGGAGAAAGAAAAACATATTAATATAAAATATTATACACAAAATAATTAAAAATAAAATTGCTAGGCCTTACTAGAAAGGTGAGGACACATTCAGCTAACTTAAAATGAAAGAACTAAAGAAAAAATTCAAGCTCAAGTTGAATATTGAAAAATTCTATGGAAAATATTGAACAATTCCAGAAGCATATCAAGGAAAGGTGAAAAGAATGCATATAGTCATTGTACCAAAAGGATCTAGCTAACATTGCACTACTTCAGAAGATATCATATAAGCAGGAACCAATGGTACTGAAGGAAAAAGTACAAGCTTCCCTAAAAACATTAGACAAAAACAAGGCTCAGGAGTTGATGGAATACCAATGGAAATGTTTCAGAATCTGAGGAAGCACTGAAAGCAGTCACTATCTATGCCAAAATATTTGAAAGACATTTGTTTGGAAAACTCACAGGAAGAGATCCATATTTGTGGCCATTCCCAAAAAAGGTGAACCAACAAAATGCTCAAATTATGGAGCAATATTATTGATATCACATGAAATAAAAATTTACCTGAATATTATGGAACAACAGTTGCAGCAGTACATTGACAGCAAGCTGGTAGAAGTTCCAGCTGAATTCAGAAGAGGATGTGGAACAAAAGATATTATTACACGTGTTAGATGGATCTTGATTGAAAGCAGATAATACAAAAAAAGACACTTGTGTTTTATTTACTATGCCAAGGTATTTAACAGTGTGGATCATAATAAACTTTGGGTAGCCTTGAGAAGAACGGCAACTCTAGAACACTCCAGGGTGCTCCTGAGCAACTTGTACACAGGTCAAAAAGCAGCTCTGTGAACAGAACAGGGGAATACTGCATGGTTTAAAATCAGGAGCAGTGTGTGTCAGGGTGGTATCCACTCACCATACTTATTCAATCTGTGTGCTGAGTAAATAATTAGAGAAGCTGGGTTATGTGACATCAAAATTGGAGGAAGGCTTACAAACAACTTTCAATATGCAGATGATACAACTTTGCTTGCTGAAAGTGAGGAGGAATTGAAGCACTTGCTGATGAAGTCCAAGGTGATGAAGTCCAAGGATTGTAGCCTTCAGTATGGATTAGGACTCAATGTAAAGAAAGCCAAAATCTTCACAACTGGAACAGTAGGTAACATACAGAGATGGTTGAAATTGTCAAGGGCCCACAATCAAGACTCATAGAGATTACAAGGTGAATCAACATGAGGTAAATCTGCAAAAGACTTTGGCAAGGATATTACAAGAACTAAGTAATATTGTATCTGACCCAACCCATGATCTATTCAATGTGCATGTGAAAGTTGGACATTGAATAAGAAAGACAAAAAGGATGGATACATTTCAATTATTGTGCTAAGAATATTGAATGTAACATGGACTGCCAAAAAGAAGAAACAGATCTATCTTATAAGAAGTACAGCCCTAGTGTTTCTTAGAGACAAGGAGGGTGGGACTGTGTTTCATGTACTTTGGGCAGGTTGTCTCAAGAGACCAGGTCCCAGTAGAGGACATCATGCCTGTAAAGCAGAGGGACAGGAAAATAAAAAGGAATGCCCTCCAGGAGATGGACTGAAACCATGCCTTCCACAATGGGTTCAAACATAAAACCATCTGTGAGGATAACACAGAATCAGGAATTTGTCTCCTCTGTTAAATATAGATTTATGATGAGTCAGAACTAACTCAACAGTGCCTAACATACCCCATCATGGAGTGTGCTACATTGTGTTAGATCTCACCTTGGGGTCTACTGGTAGCCTACTGAGAACTCGGGTCCTGCCAAGGTGACACAAAATCTAGCTATTACTAATATGCTCTATATGTGATGACCTGATTTGTGTCAAAAATTGTCTAGAATACTTTGCAGGTTAATAGCACTATTATAATAGTTCTATCTTTATTGAAAGTTAAAAATACTTGATGGGGTAATATTATCCCAATTTAGAGTAATATTTTTGCAAGCAGCCCTGGTAGCATGGTGGGATAGACTCTGAGAAGTTAACTACCAGGTCTGTGGTGTGAACCTAGTATCGGCTCTGAGTCAAAAAGATGTGGCATTCTTCTCCTACAAAGATGTAAAGCCTTGACTACCTAATGGAGCAGTTCTACCCTGCCCCCTAAAGTCACTATGAATTGAAAGTGATTTGATGGCAGTGCGTTTGGTTTTTCATGTTATTTTGTTTATCACTCCAATCACCAATATTATTTGACTATTGTCATTGATGGCAGTTATTGGTGGCAGGCTCTGTATAAGAATTGGGACAAGTTATTGCAGATAATCTTCAAAAACATCTTATATGTGAAATACTATTGTCATTTCCATTTTACATATAAGGAAAATCAGTCATAGATAACAGTAAGAACACTAAATCCATTTGCATGGTCCCATGTATTCTTAGCCTCCAGATAATCCCATCTGACTACTGACCAGGGATATGAATAGTCTTGCAAACAGTCAGAGTACACTGTAAAGTGGATTAATACACCATATCATTGTTCTCCCTTTGACACATTTAAAATTTTTTTCTGGCTTTTATTGTTTTTAGCTTTCTTTTTTATTGAGATTTTACTCTAGTCTATTTTATTATTATTGTCAGTGCTATGATTTCTACATTTTTTCTTATATGAAATCTAGGCTAACTTATAGAGTCAGTAACTGGGATAATAGTTTCCAAGCGAGGTTGAAAGAAAATGGGGAGCTAATAATGATGAGTACAAGAGTGAAGAAAATGTTTGAAAATTGATTGTGGTGATGGCTGCACAACTCTTTTCAAGATGTTTAAGCCACTGTGTGATATTTAAATTATGCTGAATATGTAATAATGTTGATGAAATTTTTAAAATCATTTTTTAAAAGCAAGGGATGAAGAAAGTGGTTGGAAGTTCCATACAAGCTTGCTATATCGTTTCTGAAAACTGTATATGAATTTATCTCAGAATAAAAATGTTATTGAAAAATAAGTCGTTGACAAGGCAGGGATGCAAACATAACTCTGCAGGACTCCAACACCTGTACTTTTTCAGTCCCAATGATGCTAAATTGGCTCTGTTTTGCTGTGCTGGCCTCTATGTCTCTACCTACCTCATAAAGATACCCTGGGTGACTTTGTTTGAACTTTGCTAAAGCCCTGCTCATTATCCTCCACACTGTGACTCTGCTTAAACCATTCATGAAGGCCATTTGCCAGGTCTACTAGAAGCAACTGAGGGGCAGCCAGCCAGATTGGCTGCCAAGAAAGAACAGGGTAAGGGAGGTAAGAGTCAATGGGCGCTTTGCCTGACTAAGGACTCTGGGATTGGACCTTCAATAGATATGCAAATTGAATTCTGTGTAATTTGTGCTTTTCAATAACCTCAGCATGTGTTGGATGTGTACAAAAAGAACTGTAAAATAAAATTGCAGACAAAGGGGGGAGTCAGAACATAGAAAGGGAAAGAATTGGTTTATTCCAGGAGCCAAACAATGGGTCATAATAAATTCGCCAGCCATTAGCTCTTTGGTTGTGTGAAACAAAGAGATTAAAATAAAATGAGAAGAAAGAATCCCAGTTAACTGTTAGGTGGCTGGCTTGCTTCCATTTGGCCAACCAAACAGATTGGGGGATAGTCCAGGGAGCTGCCTAGGGGCATCTGCTGTCTACATAGGCTAGTCCCCACTGGTTTGCAAACCAAGCTTGTGCCTTCTGTGTATTCATTTGCCATTGGTTTTTTTTCCTTAGAATAATAAAAATATCTAATTGTGTTTTAATTGACCATCAGTTAATCCACAGATACATGAATCCAAAAGAGAGTGGGATAAAGGTGGAAAAAGAAAAATATATATAATAATACTATTAGAGAAAGATGCAGAAAGAAACTGAAAAGAGATCAGCATGAAGAAGAGAAACTGACATAAAATATGAAATTAATAACCAGAAGTACTACTCCTAACACTGTCACTGTCATTGCCACCAATGGCGCGACCATCATTTTTGACTGTTAACTGTGGCCTCAGACCCACTGCTGGGCCTGTCCGAGATGAAAGCCCTGGCAGCTTTCCATACCTCTCCTGGGAGTCCCTTCCAGATCTCTGAAACTGTCTCCTGCCAGAAACATGACTCAGTCGTGAAATTCCTAACTATAGTTTGGGGGCTATTTTTAAAAATATTTTCTATCTCCCAATAGATTCTGACATACTTGACAGTAGATTCTAGAGGTCAACCCTATCTATGAAATTCCATGTATTTGAACAGACTCATGTTAGGGTCTGATCGATGTTTACAAAAGAAATGAATACACTTTGAATGAATGCATGAATGCCAGGCATCTAGTCCTCACAATAATCCAATTAGTTGGGTGTTATTAATCTGATTTTACAAATAAATATAATACTTAGGAAAATCAAATTTGGTTTCATAATTTTTATTATCTTCACAGCAATTTTTGATGAAATTAATGACTAGGGAAGTGATACAATCAATAAATATCAAGGGAAATCTTCCTCTGTGCCTCAATTGCTGTTTGGAGACATGATAATTGTGATATTCTATATACTACATCAAGATGAAGGATACTGTAATAACTTTCAACCCTTTCTACCTTGAGGCTCTAAGTTTTTTATATTAAAAACCATACTAACAAATATTGGTCATATGATATCAACATGGTTTGATATCAACTGGGTTCAACCAGTATCTGCAGTGCCCAATGAATGAGTTTCTTCTGATTTCAGAACTATAGCTTCTTTCATGGCATGCATCCCATGGTATGGAAACATGCTCAGGCATGCCTTAAATCCATACAAGGAAAACCAGATTCTATCTGACATTTTGCTTTGCAAAATAGTGCTTATTTGAGAGAAATGGACTCCAGTCCTGAGAAACAGAAACATTTACTGAGAGGGTAACAAAGGTTGGGGAAGTGGAGAAGCAAATTATTAAGGAAAGATGAAGTGGACAGAAGGAAGAATGAAGGGAAAGAAATTTAGGCAGAGTTAAAATGGGGGTTCTTGTAGGTGTTCTTACAGTAGAAGTCAAGGCTTTGACTTTGTTTGAAACTTGACTAGTAAAATCCTGGATAAGCATAAGCCAGAAACGGATGACATCATATTAGCATATCCTAAGGAGTTTAAGAGAGACTTCTAAATCCTATTCGGATCTGACAGCAGGTGGACTGAGGCTTGGGATTTGTAAACTGGCAAGGCTAGCTCTGATCGTCCTAATGCAAAGTGAAGGTCAGCAGAGATTTGATAAATAAACAGAAGTGCTCAGAGATTATGGTGTCTGCATTAAAAGAGGAAGATAGTAAGGCAGTTTTGCTTGGGTGAAGCTGGAATCTCCTTCTTAAAGACATACGCTCCAAGGACCCTGCTTGCCATAATTTTCAGAGTAATATGATTTTTGACAAATTCATTAAGCAATATGACATGACAGACTGTAAATTGCTCCACTGTTAATTTATGTCCACTATATTGTTAGGCATACTGCCAAAGCTTGGTTCTATCTGAGAGCTAAGATATAAATTGCCGTTGTGTAACCAGAGTCTGGAATGTTTTGTGAAGATCATATGATGATCACACCCTAGAATATTTAAGTCAGCAAAGGAGAGTTTAATTCCTTATTCGCGCATCACTTTCTGCTGATTGCCCCAATGGATATCTCAGTAAGTCAGAGAGTGTATCAGTTAGGGTGCTTTGTATAATGTGCCAAGTCTTACAGTGAAATAATTACTCACGGAACACAGGAAAAGGCACAATCAGTTCTATAGAAATAAAGATGAGAGGAGGTAATCAGGGAATGATCCGGAAGTTGTTTTTTCATTGAGTCTAAAAGTAAAAAGAGGTATTCTTGCAATGAAGAATGGAATTTTCATTTTAGAGAAAAGCTCACAGACCTAAAGAAAAACCAAAGGTATGTTATACAAAAAGAATATTTTTATCCAACTGTGAGGAGCTTGAACTCCATGCTAAACATTTAGGAATTACTCATACGTCCTTCCTTTCCATTGCCCCATCCCAATCATCAGTACCACACTAGGAAGATGAACAAGCCAGGAATGGTGGTCCAGATAAATTACTAAGTATTAAGAAGTACAATATTCTGATAATACCGGCAAGAAACAATGATTAAAAGAACAATGGTACATATGAGGGGGTACCCATCCACAAAAAAAAACAAACAAAAATTTCCGCTGGGTGGAGCTTTTGTAGTATGCATTTTTAGAATAAAGCAACTGGTTCTGATTTAGTACACTCAGTGGCATCACTTGGGAAGGTTCTCTGTGGTCACGGTGAATTTTTTCATAAAGCAGTTTGCTCGAACCTTATTTTTTTATGCCTGCCAATTTAAGAGAACAGAGTGTGACTGCAAAATTGTGTTTCCTATGTGGGAAAAAATGCTGCAGATACTGTTGTGATGTTGAACACAGCTTAAAAGGCCAGCGCTTTGGGAAAACCTGGAATGTAAGGGATTTTCTTGTTTCAAAAAAGGTAAAACACCAACTGATGACAAACCTCATTCTGTATGTCCATCAACTCCTGGACTGATGAAATGTCAACTCCTAGTGCATTTGGAGTTCACTTCACTAGATCAGACTGTAAATCAAGCACTAGACCACACTGTAAATCAAGCTTTTTATTTAGCGGTTCTGAAAAGAGTGCATAATATGTGCAACCAGAAGGTCTGATTTATGCTATATGGGGAACTGGTTTTCCTATCACAACGATACACATGTTCATGCCGCCATCTCAATGCAGCAGGTTTTGACAAAAATTAACATGCCTCTCTTGCCACATGCACCTGACTCATCTGACGATGCTCCATGCAATTTCTTTTTGTTTCCACAAATCAAGAGAAGCATGAAGGGACAGTGATTTGAGGATGTAGAAGAGGTGAAGAAAAAAATAAGGGAGGTGCTGTCAGCTATTCCTACAGGTAAGTTTGAAAAAATGTTTCCAGGAATGGAATCACAGGTTTCACAAATGTATTATGTGTCATGAAAAATATTTTGGGTTTTTCTGCTGTCCCGTCTGGCTGCACCGATGACCCACCGAAGAACAGCAGCTACCGACTGTGAGCTCATGACCCCCCGGGGCCTGAGACTCGTTCCCCACACCTGCCGCCATCATGAACATCCGCAGTGCGAGGACCGAGAACCTGATGAACATGCAGCACTGCAACCTGCTGTGCATCCTGGGGAACTACCAGAAGTACTACTTCGACCACGGCCTCTCTTGGCCCCAGCTCGCTTACATTGCAGAGGACGGATATGGGATGACTGTTGGCTACGTGTTGGTCAAAATGGAGGAGGATCCAGATGATGTGCCCCATGGACACATTACATCACTGTCTGTGAAGCGCTCCCTCCGTCGCCTTGGCCTGCCACAGAAGCTAATAGACCAGGCCTCCCGAGCTATGCTTGAGAATTTCAATGCTGAATGTCTCTCGGCACGTCAGGAAGAGTAACCGAGCTGCTCTGCACCTCTACGCCAACACACTCAACTTCCTGATCAGTGAAGTGGAGCCCAAGTACTGCGCAGATGGGGATGACACATATGCCATAAAGCAGGACCTCACCCAGATGGCGGATGAGCTGAGGGGGCAGCCGGAGCTGAAGGAGAAGGGCAGGCCTGTGGTGCCGAGGCCCATCGAGAACAAGAGCAACTCATTGCCGAGTGCAAGCGAGGCCTCCCAGAGGACAGTGGTGGAGACAGCAAGGACCTCAGTGAGGTCAGTGAGGCCACAGAGAGCACGGATGTGAGCCTCCGGCTCAGCTTCTTAGACCCTGACTGAGCCCCAAACCCCACTAGGTTGCAGCCCCACATCTCCTACCCACTTGTTTGCCCAATAAAAGGCACCCCGGTCTACAGGGAATCTGTCCAAAAAAAATTATTTTGAAGGTAATAAAGTTGTTTCTTTTAAATAAATACATAGATTTGAAAAAAAAATCCTTCTTGTGGGGATATCTATTTGTCTGTCCATATACCATTAATCAGACTCACTCCCAGAGAATTATTACTCAGATTGGAGCATTAAATTAGTACACAACCTCTCAGGGATAATTTTAATGGGGAGAAAGGAATTATTTACAAGCCTATTGACTCATAATATAAAAAAAGTCCTCGTCTACTCTTTTCCCTCTAAGCATCAAGAAAATTATGCTTCAACTTTTGGTAACCCTTGACCTTGTTAAAAAAGATCAAGTGAAGGAAAGTGTGAATGTATAGGGTCAGTCATTGGATGGATGGATGGATAATTAGATAGATGGATGATAGATGATGATGGATGATGGAATAGATAATGAGGATAGATAGATGATGATGATGATGATAGATAGATAGATAGATAGATAGATAGATAGATAGATAGATAGATAGATGGATGATAGATAGATTGAGATAGAATCAGAGTTCCAAATAAGCCACTAGCATGTACACCTAGAGAAATCACAGCAGAAGGAATGGGGAATGATGAAGGCCAGAAACAGATGCTAGAACAAGTTGCTGACTGACTGCTGTAGTCTAGAACTAGTTAGGACTTCCATAACCATCTGATTGGCCTGAACACTTCTGAGACATCCACCTTGCTCAGACCAAAATTAATCCCTTGAGTCATTTTCTCTTAATCAATGTCATCTGAAATATTACTGTTCTCATTTGTGCCCAGAACAGTATATAAAAATAAACCATCTTCTGTTACCTTAAAGAAGCACTGGTGACACTCTGGTCAAGTATCTCCAAAAGGTCAACTGTTGAAACCCAGCAGCCTCTCTGCAGGAGAACAATGAGGCAAGATCCTTCTTTATGATTTATAACCTCAGAAAGTCCGTGAAACAGGTCTATACTGTCCTGTAGAATTGCTATGAGTCAAAGGCAGTGGGCTTAGGTTTTGTGTTTGCTTCTTTGTTTCTGTTATCTAAACTGAAGATCAGTATAAGTTAAATGGATTTTGAACAAAAGAAATCTCTATGCTAACAACACTAGGCACTATTCATTCAGCAATGCTCCTTCCATACACCTAGACTGAATACCAGATCCAACCTCATGGATTCAATTTCTCTTTAAGGTTTTCATTAGTCATATCTAATACATGGAAAGGGAAAAGGCCAAAATTGTGGGAGCTGTCTCCAAGCCAATGGGTATAAAATCTAGGAACCTGTTCTTTAAAAGAATAGAAAGACATGCGTTTTATTCATATGCCCTCTCATTCCCCAGTCCTGGGTGCATAAACAGCTCAACTCTCCAGGCAGTTACAGGAAAGAAAATGCCTGTGAACTTACCTTGTGCATAGTACAGCACCTCGGCAGATACTTATTTCATCTAAAGTTATTGTAAGCTAGGATTGATCCGAGGGAAAAAACAGCAAAACTCATGGGGAAGATATCTAATATTTCAGAAAAGGATTCAAATCCAAGGATTAAGCTCAATAAAACCATTAGCATAATCTCTTGAAAGTGCAGTCTTCCTTATTTTTTATTTGTTCCAGTTCTTTACCTGGCTATTTTCAGCTCCCAAAGACTTTGTTATCAGTTTTCAGTCTATACTGATTTGGTTTTGAAGATGGAATGCATTATTAGTCTTCTTCAACCTACACACAGTGAGACAAGTCCCAGGAGATAAAGGGAAATTTTGATTCATGGGCCTATAGCTACATGTGAAATGCATGGAGTCCTTGGGGATTTCTGACATGATATAGACATTCGTTCTTTGCCTACCCACCACAGGAGGCTTTCCAGAAAAAACTCCCTGTCATTTTGCTAACTAATAGAAAGCATATGAAGTACAGAAGAGAGAATTCCAGCTTTGGTCTCAGGAGGCCTGGGTTCAGAAGCTCAGCTCTGTCAACTGGGACACTTTAAGTAAATTAACTTTTCTGAGCCTCAGTGTGCTTATCTAAAATGTGGATAATGCCATCTACTACTACTGTTTGTCTTCCTTGACTCAAATGCTATAACTTGGGTGAACATTCTTTGTAAATCGTAAAAGACCCACAGTTATAAGTGAGTGCTATAACCCTGATCGTTATTATTTATGGTGATGGAGTGCATAGGCATTACTGCCAGTTAAAACTTTCAGTCCTTAGGTCTGCATTATGCCTTTGCTTCTGCTTCTAGCATTCTGCGCCACAGTAGAGAAATAATTCAAGTCCAGATGGTTCAAATGAGAAGACTTTAATGAAACCCTATTTAGAGAAGTTTAGGGAACATTGCAGAAAATGGTGAGAGACTAGCAACAACTGGAAGTAGTCTATACCTCCTATTGTTGAGGGGATAAGGAGAGAAAATGGTTTACCAGAGCACCCCCTACACACACACACACACACACACACACACACACACAGAAAGCACTGCTGTTAAGTCCATTCAAATTCATGGTAATGTGCAAAAGAGTAGAACTGTTCTAGTCTTCATGGTTTTATTGGTTGCAATATATGCAGAATTGGATTTCCAGGGGGTTGTTGTTGTTTTTTCACATGGTACCACTGTGTGCATTTGAACTGCTAGACTGTAGGTTACTCATTGAGTGGAAACTTTTTACATCAATACTAGAACACAGTGAAGACAAAATCTCTGGAGGAAGACTAAGCTCTACAAAAGTAAAAAGTTCTACTATGCAGCAATTTTTTATTTATGGTAAGTATTTGCCAGTAATGAATGCTGAGTTCCAAAGCGATAGTACTGCTGGAATGGTAAAGGTTATGTGTCAAGGTGGCTGGGTCGTGATTCTGTGTTTGGGGAGAGAAATGACATGAGTTGGCAGTTAATTAATGATGAGATTTGGCAGTTATGCCCTACATATTTACAAATCACTGTTTGCGTAGTGACCTGGAATTTGAAGGGAATCATTTTGATAGCTGAGGAGAAAATGAATTATGTTTCTTCTATGTTGTTTTGTGCATGATACTTAGGTATCAGCTACTTGATGGCTGTAAGCAGGACTCTGAGCTATTCTGGGTATGTATTCAAGTCCTGGCTCTATCTCTTACTAGATTTCTTATTAAATTGAGTGAGCTTTTGAGATCCTCAGTTATCTCATCTGTGAAAATGGACAATCAAAGTGCCTATTTCTTGAGGTAATATAAGTAACACATGCAGTAATGCCACTAAATCACTTCCCAAGGTCATTGCTAAGGAACAACCGCAAAAGCTATTGATGTTGCTATTTTACTTCCCACAAACCCATTTTATTATTGCCCGCCTGAATTAGGAACCCTTTTTACATAAAAAGCTCATACTTCTACATTTGAATCTGTTTGAGGAATTCCACCTACTTTTCCTAATTTAACCTGAGTGCCCCAGTCTATATATTTTTTTAATTTTTACTTTCCCCCTCAGCAGTATTTATACTGTTGATCCTTCCTTCCTTTGAGAAAAGCCTTCTTTCCTTGATTTCTTCTATTATTGTTATCACCTGGGTTTTATCTTCCTAGAGAGACTATGTGCAAAAGTGAATTTGTTTTATTGTCTTACCTACAAAATATGTTCCTTTCCTCTTTTTAGTTAAATAATTACATCCATATCATCCAGCTCCTTAAACAGGATGAGGATGCCTTATGTCTTCCTTATTCCTTTTATCATATAGGCAACTTGCTGCTAGCTGGAAAGCTGGCAGTTCAACCCTATCAGTGGTTTTGCAAAAGAAAAATGAGACTGACTGCTCTAGAGGGTCATTATGAGTTGAAATTAGCCACATGACACTGAATTCCTATATATTGAATTTCTAAAATACTTTCCAACTCTGTCAGCTTCTCTGAGTCTATCTGACCACTGTTTATGGACCCCAGCACCCTCTTGCCAACAAAAAGGAATAATATTTTGTGGGTGGACAGAGACAATAAAAGACCTCTTTGCCTCTTGTTTTACCCTCTCTACCCATTCTTCACACATGCATTAGAAAAATCATTTTAAAGAATTGTTATCGCCAGCCATTGCCTTGATTGAAAACTCCCCGGCGGCTCTTCAGAAATGCTGGTGATGCTGTGGATTATCTGTGAAGCTGCTACACACCAGGTCAGCAGTTCAAACCCATCAACCACCCCATGAGAGAAAGATAAAGCTCTCTACTTTCATAAAGACTTACTGTCCTGGAAACCCAAAGCAGGATGTTGTAATCTGTCCTGTAGAGACTACTAGTCATAACCAGTTTGATGGCTGGGAGGATGAGTGGCTCTCCTTTGTTAGTTTTTTTCCTCCTAGCTACTTTATTCATTTTTTAATATAGATTTTATTGTGTGCTCTTACAACATTTAATACATCATTTGTATTAAGCATGTTTTTTTTTGTTGCCACATTTCTCTACATTATCTACTTGAACCCCTCCAGCATAAGCTTCTCTTCTCCTCTTTCCTCTAATTCTTTATTTTTTAATTCCAAATCCCCAGATTTCCCCTTCCCCCTTCTCGTCCCCCATAAACTTACAATAATTTACAAATTGTTATTACCTCTTCATATCTTACACTGTCTAATGTGTCACTTCATTCACACACCCACACCCTGTTGTCCACACCCCAGAGAGGAGGTCACATGTAGATCCAAGAAATTTATTCCCCCTTTCTCCTCTAACATCCCTCCACCCTCCCAGTGTCACCGCTTCTCACTAGTATCAAGGGATTATCTATCCTAAATTTTCACCTTTTCGACTCCAGTGTGCAGCCCCTGGTCCAGCGAAATCTGTCTGGCAGAATTGGGATGATAGTCAGTGGGAGAAAGAATTTGAGAACATTTCATTGCTACTACACTGCACCTAAACTGGCTCAATCTCCTCGCTACAACCCCTCTGTAAGAGCATGTGTCTTCACTTACTGATGGACTTTGGATCCACAATCTGAACTCCCCCTCATTTATGATATATTTTTTAGCTCTTTGATGCTTGATACCAGATCCCTTTGACACCTCGTGATCATACAGGCTGTTGTGCTTCTTCCATGTGGGCTTGCTTCTTAGCTAGATGGCCACTTATTCACCTTCGAGTCTTTAAAACCACAGATGCACATCTTTTGATAGCCAGGCACCATCAACTTTCTTCACCACATTTGCTTATGCACATATTTGTGATCAGCAATCATATCAGGAAAGTGAGCATATAATGTTATAGTTATTGAAACCTGATAATTGATCCCTTTGGTATCTCTTGGTCCCATAAGCTTGTGTGCTTCTTCCATGTGGGCTTTGTTGCTTCTGAGCTGGATGGCTGCTTGTTTACTTTCAAGCCTTTCAGACCCCAGATGCTACATATTTTGATAGGCAGGCACCATCAGCTTTCTTCACCACATTTGCTTATGCACACATTTATTTTGTGCAATCATCACAGGGAACTGCACATCATGGAATGCCAATTTAATAGAACAAAATGTTCTTGCACCTCCTTTGTTATTTTTAAAAGTCCAGTATTGCCATTGTTAATGATCCCCCTGTGGCCTCCAGAGGGGCCCTGGTGGTGCCACAGTTAAGTAAGTACATGACTTCAACTGGATGGATTGTTGGCTTTAACCTACCAGTGGTCCTTGGAAGAAAAACCCTGCTGATCATCTCCAGTAAAGACTACAACCCAGGATATACTATGATGAAGTTCCTCCTCTGACATATTGGTTTGCTCTGAGTCAAAATCTAAATGACCTAGCCCCAGCTAATCACTCAAAACTCATGTAAAAATACCTATTCTCTCCGTCTACAATAATGACTTGCAAACTCCAAAGAGTTCCCAGTCTTTTGCTCTTCTGAAGGGTATATTTGCTTGCCAGGGCTCTCCTATCCCTATTTTCAATCAACTGACTTTTGCTCAATTCTAAATGTCAGTTTATATGTCATTTCATGTGGTATCTTTTCCTGACCCTGAAAATCTAATTTGTATGGCTGATGAGAGCACAAGAAACTCCATTTTGTGAAACTGCCTTGCAAGATGCTGACCTTCTACTACAAAAGATTATACTTTCTTGCCAGAAGCTGATTCAATGTATGACTACCAAATGTATCTGACTGATAAGAAATAACCAAGGCAACTGAATATCATGGGAACTTCCAAACTTTGTTTACCACAGTGTCTAAAACCTGGACCCTAGAGTTGGTCAAGTCAGAGAGCTAGGATCCAGGAGACAGCAACGCCTGCTCTCTCTCCAACAGGTGCTCAGGGTGAGTGCAGTGATGAAGGCATTGGCAACAATGGACTGGAACTTTTAACTTTAAAATGCTTTCTGAATTAAACTTTATGATTATACCATTATACTGGTTTGCTACATTATACTTTACTTCTACTTAATGCCAAAGATTTCAAATTGTTTGATGTGTGATGTTTGCAATGAATGTTCGCAGTGAATAAACTGAGTATCCGAAAAGGTCATTGAGCATTTTCTTTTTTTTCCAATTATTTTATTCAGGGCTCTTACAGCTTTTATAACATTAGATACATCATTTGATCAAGCATGTTTGTACACATATTACCATATTCATTTGAAAATATTTTCCACTTAAGCCCTTGGTATATGCTCCTCCTTCCCCCTCCCTCCCTTTTTTAATGAATCATTTTATTGAGGCTCATCCAACTCCCATCATGATCCATACATAGGTCAATTGTATGCAGGCCACATTTGCACATTTATTGCCATTATCACTCTCAAAACTTCCTCCCTCCACCGAGGCCCCCAGTATCAGCTCCCCATGCTTCCCTTCCCTCCCCCTCCCATGAACCCTTAGTAATTTACAAATAGTTATTAGTTTCATACTGTACACTGTCCAATGTGTCATTGTGCGTATCTCTCATGACACATGGCCCTCCAAAGTAAACCCTCATTACCTTGAAGTGGTGATTCTATGACATCAGAAATCATATTTGTTTGTATTCACATTTTTAACCCTCATGTCTAGTACCTGGAATTTTTTAGAAAATGAAAATCTAGCATTGTAAGATACTTTCTGTCTAATCTTCATAATTACACTTTCACTACTACTTTGACTCTAAATTTCTTTCCCAATGAAGTGAAAGTGTTGAGGAATCAAGCATGGTTCCCCATCTTAAATCAGTTAAATTCCAGTCACATCTATATGTTATTAAAGCAAACTCACTACCACACGGTCAATGCTGACTCACGGTGACCATATAGGACAGAGTAGATGGCCCCTGTGGGCTTTTAAAGACTGTCACTCATTATGTAATTCTTTCTCCCATGAAGAGGGTTGTTGGTTTCAAACTGCTGGCCTTGTAAAGGGCATGAAACACATATACTCCCAAAGCACCTGAGAAACACAGTTACAGATGACCAATAAGTGTGAAATGAAATGACATAAACTTTTTTGGGGGGGGGGAGGGGGGGTGGGCATCACTGCCATCTGGTGGTCGTGGGAGTTACCCAGCACTGCTCCTGAGAGCTGCTGGATTTGAACCACCAAGCCTGCTGGCTGCAGTCCTGCACTCAACCACTTACACCACCGGGGCTCAGCCCCTACACATACTTTTAAAAAATTATTTTAAGTTTTTGTTTGTGTGTTTTTTGTGTTTTTTTTTCAATGATTTTATTGGAAGCTCTTGCAGCTCTTATAACATTCAATACATCATTTGTATCAAGCATATTTGTACACATGTTGCCATATTCATTTCCAAATATTTTCTACTAGAACCCTTGGTATAAGCTCCTCTTCCCCCCCCCCCTTTAAAAAAATTTTTTATAAATCATTTTATTGGAGACTCATACAATTGCCATCACGTCCATATATACATCGATTGTATGCAGGCCACATTTTCACACTTGTTGCCATCATCACTCTCAAAACATCCTCTCTCCACTTAGCCCCCCAGTACCAGCTCCCCATATGGCCCTTCTCTCCCCCCAACCCCTCCCCCAAGAACCCTTAATAATTTACAAATTATTATTATGTTTTCATATTGTATACTGTCAAATGTGTCCCTTCACTCACTTCCCTGTTGTCCATACCACAGAGAGGAAGTTATATGCAGATCCCTGAAATTGGTTCCCCCTTTCTACTCCACCTTCCCTCTACCCTCCCAGTATCACCACTCTCACCACTGGTCCTGAAGGGATCATCTGCTCTGAATTTCCCATGTGTTTTGCTCCAGTGTACATCCCCTGGTCTAGCTGGTTCTGTAAGGCAGAATTGGGATCATGCTAATGGGTGCGAGGAAACACTTAAGAACTAGAGGAAAGTTGCATATTTCATTGTTGCTGCCCTGTACTTTGACTGGCTCATCTCCTCCCTGCAACCCCTCTGCAATGCGATGTTGCTTCACCTATTCATGGGTTTGGGGTTCCCAATCTATACTCCCTACCTTAATAATGGTGTAATTTCTAGGTCTTTGATGCCAGATACCTGATCCTTTTGAAATCTCACAGTCCCACAGGTTGGTGTACTTCCATGTGGGCTTTGTTGCTTATGAGCTAATGGCCGCTTGCTTACTTTCAAGCCTTTAAGACCCCAGGCACTACATCTTTTTATAGCTGGGCACCATCAGCTTTCTTTACCACTTTTACTTATGCACACATTTGCTTTCAGTGGTCATTTTCAGAAGGTGAGCATCATGAAATGTCAACTTAATAGAACAAAGTGTTCTTGAGTGGAGGTCCAATGTCCATCTGCTGTCTTAATACTAACCCTATAAGTATACGTACGAAGATCTATTTCCCCATCATCACATATAAACATACTCACCTATGTACATGCCTGTATTTAGGCCTTTATAAATACCCCTTAGCCCCTAGTTCTTTCCTCCAGCTCCTTCCACCTTCCTCCTGTCCCACCAAAATGCTCAGTCTCCACGTGGGTCTCGGGATTTTCTCCCTGTTACATTACTCTTGATCAATTATCTTCCTTCTAATGAAGTGGGGAACACAAAAGAAAAAAATCACATAAAATATGTTAATGGAATTCATGGTTTCTCAAATAAGCTGGGATGAAGCACATGACTTAAAAAGGAAAAGAGGGGGGGAAAGCCTCACTGCCATTGAGTTAGCGTCCAGTCTTTCTCCCATAGAGCTGCTAATGGTTTTACACCACAGACTATGTATTTTTCAGCCCATTGCATAACTACTACACCATCAGGGCTCTGTTGGCTGAGGCTAGTGGGTAAAAAGGGATTTTCACATTTTCTTACTGGATCTAAGGTGAATAATATAAATTCCAAGAGAGAAAATGACCAGACTATTGGGACTGCACCATTGATGGGTACAATAACTACACCACAGCAGAAAAATCAAGGCACCCAGTAGAGACTGACTCCTTTTCTTTAGGGAGCCACAAACTTGTTCACTACAATCATGGCAAGATAGATCAGAAAATCCTCCCATATAGATATAGAGAGTTTGGAAGAGGAGAAAAGACAGCCTGAGATGGTATTTTCCCTATAGGTCAGAGCAGAAACAGGGGAGAGAGGCAAGTAATTACCCCTCTCCCCCCACGTACATTCACACAATAAGGATAAAACTTTATACTCAAATAGTTTTTGCAGTTCTCTAAGTGTTTTAACATTTATCATTTCACTTGAACTTCACAAAATCCCTTTGAGCTACAAAGAGGTTAAGTGACTTTACCAAAATCATACAGCTTGTAAATTATACATCCAGCCTCCCTAATTCTAACCTTCATCCTTCGGAAGTCACAAGGACAATTATTTTCTCACCACTGAATGCGGGGAGTGAGAAGGTCAGACAGGGAGGAGTAGCCATCATTACAAGTTGGTTGGACTACTTAGACACATCCCACATCCCAGTATTTGCTCTAAGTGGTCTTTCAAATTGTAGGTGAATAAAAAAAAGATAAAACAAAAGACACTCCAAACACACATTTCTCAGGCCTGTCAAAATGATACCTGGATTAAAATCATACTAAATTTAAAGTGTTCTAATGGGTTTAATCGTTGACATGAACTCCCTTGAGAATAAACAATTATTCAGGCGAGGGGATGAGAATCTACCTATAGTTTCTAAGAATGTCTTGTTCAGAACCACCACTCTGTACAATTTAGGGGAAAGGTGCCCCCCACAGTTGTTCAGGATGCAACCTGCATGGCTGATTTAGCAACATATTTCCTCCCCACCATAGTACTGCAGCCAGCCCACAAGTGGGGAATTAGTAAATGAGAGAGGTCTATTGTGCCTTATTACACATTAGTTTATTTTATGCAAATACTGTGTATAAACTCAGTATATATATATATATGTGTATATATATATATATAAACTATTATGTATAAACTCAAGGCCACGTTCTGGGGATATAGCTATGAATGAGAACATTCTTCTTGTTATCAAAAGCTCATGGTTTGGGGGACCTCCAGATGAGTGTGCATACTTATACAACTCAATGTGATGGCCGCTTTGATATAGAAGTCATGATAAGCCATTTTTAGGAATAGCACATGCTGAGTAGGATTGCTGTGAAGATGACATGAGTTAATGGACCAGAAGTGCTTAGAGCTATGCTAAGCATTTATGTTACCTATATGTTCTGTACTATTCTAAATGGTTCTGATGCGCTAATATCTTTAATACTTCTAGAGCCATGAGAAAATGCTATTATTAAACATATTTTATAGATGAAGAAGGAATTCCGATGACATAGTAATTACCATATATACTCAAATAGAAGTCAACCAGCGTATAAGCCGAGGTACCTAATTATTACCTGGGAAACCAGAAAAACTGATGGACGCGAATATAGGCCTAGGGTGGGACATGCAGAAGCTATTGGTGAGTTTCAATAATCAAAACAAATGAAAATAAAATTACTAAAAATTGAGACATCGGTGGGGTAATGTATTTAAATATTTATTTTAAATAAACAACATAAATAAAATGACAAATCATTTGACATTAGTAAACAAGCACGGTAAGTGGAAAAGAGGTTTAACAAAAACAATAGGGTATCAACAATGTTGCCTTAAGAGTACTTTCCCTGAGGATGCAGCCAACAGATGAAAGCCTCTTCTGCGTGGTGGCACACCCACTACTGGCAGCGGTGATGCGACGATACAGGAAGCGGCTGGGTCTGCGAGGCAGCCAGATAGCGTGCGGCTGGGTCTGCGAGGCGGCTATACGGCGCAGCGGCGAGGGGGTGAGCGGCTGGGTCTCGGTCTGTCAGGTACCACTGACCCGTGTATAAGCCGAACCCCAGTTTTTCAGCACATTTTTCATGCTGAAAAACTCGGCTTATACATGGGTATATACCGTAAGTATTCACTTGATAACCAAAAGCTCTTTGGTTCCAACATACCACTTCATGGGGAAAATGATATGGTCCTCTGTTTTAGGAAAGATTGACAGTTTTGGAGAACCTATAGGGCCTTACTCTCTGTCCTACAGGTCGAAATGGATTAAATCACAAAAGGGTTTTAGTTGCTTCTTTTTGTGTTTTCCTTCGATTGATGAAGAAACTATGGTATGGAGAGGATAAGTGAAGTAACAGAGGTCTCAGTGGTGAGACTTAAGTCTGAGCTAGGAAGTCACTCTCCAGAATAGATACAATCTGAATCACCCTCTGAAATGTCTGTGGGGTTAAGCATAAAACACTATGAGAGCAAAGAGGGGACACTCTAGCACAGCCTGAGCCTCAGAGAACGGCATGCACACCTAGTCTATTTTATATAATTCAGTCTATATTCCCACTAATATTAAAATGGGTTCACCCGCTAGGACCGCCTCATAAAAGCAGCGCTGTGCATAAAATAAAAAACAGTTGATTTTCTATCAGCCTGTCATATTATTAATCAGTTAGGCCTTGAGAAACTGACAAAGAAACAGATGTTACAAATATAATATGTAGTATAAATATCATAATGATGTGCAGTTGTCAAAAGCATCTACTTTCTTAATTAAAAAGAAGAGCATTTCATGTCAGAAATTTCTTACAACGCCAAGGTTTCAGCAGAAGGGAAGAGGAGAGAATAAACAGGAGAAGACCGCAGAAAGGTTCATGGAAGCAGAGGAGGAATGTTTAGTCTATGTCTAATAGTCTGCAAAGAACGTGTAAAATCTGGGAAGATTCTTGGGGGAAGAGTCAGCACAAAATGTGCTCGCGCTCTCTCTCTCCTCTCTCAATTGATCTAAAATGGTTTCATATACATGCCTAAAGTTGGATTGAAAGTCATAGAATCAGAATGTGAATCTTAATCTGACAGGCACGAAACCTTCAGGACAGAGACTCTCCTCGACTCATTCACCATTTAATAGCAACAGCCTTTCACAGTTCACCACCTGTCTGTTCATTTGACAAGTTTCCTTGTTTGTCAGGTCACTAGAGTGACATACTTTCATGCTATTTTGATGTTGGGCACTACATTGCCAACGTTTCAAATATCAGCGTTTTCACCCTGATGAGAAAGTTTAAGTGAAATTTCCAGGCTAAGAGAGGCTACAAAGAAATGCCTGCTGATGTATTTTGGAGATAAACTAATGGAACCTCTGTGGATCATGCAAAATAGTGTCTGATACAGTGATGATACCCCCTCTGTTAGAAGACACTCAAGATGCACTGTGGCGTAAACAATGACTCAATGATAGCATTGATTGTGAAGATGACACAGGACTGGGAAATATTTCATTCTGTTGCAAATAGGTCATTATGAGTTTAACTTGAGGCTAACTTGAGGCTAACTTGAGGCTAACTTGATCCAAATCACCACAACACCTTTCATAGCACTTAAAATATAATGAATTCTCCATAATTATTTTAACAAGTAATATCTTAACTAAGCAACTAAGATTAAATAAATGTCTAAATGATTAAGAAATTAAAGTTATAAAATACAAAATTTACGTGAACATTTTCAATAGAATGGCCATAAAGTTAGATTCCTCATAATCAAGCTACCATATTGATGTCACTGGTCATCATAAAAGTAGGCAGTCTTGTTCACTCAAGCTGGAAAGACTGCTGGATGGATGTGTGTGTGAACATGTGTGTACATAGTGATGACAGGAATTGCTTTTGTTTTTACTTCCCTAGCCAGTGTACTACTCTTCAAGTTTGAGATGCAAGGTTGAGTGAAACATCTTTAATTATGATTAATTGCTGTGGGACTCACTGTCATTATTAGGATAATAACAGTGATTCCACATTGATATGCCTGCACTTCTAAGCCTTCCAAATATAAAAATACACTTAAGAGCTACAGTAATTTAAACAGGCATATATAAATACAGCAATGGCAATTTATGGACTAAATCTGATACACTGAGGGATTTAGAATATTATAAGTTGCATTTCAAATCAATTGAATAGTTAAAGGGTTTAGAGGATAAGTAGAATAAGGAAGAGTGACTTGACTCCTAATTTATAACCTACATGACAAGGAATTCTTGAAGAACCAAAAGATTAAATATCAATAATTTTAAAGGAATTATTAGATAGCCAAGATATTTTCAATCATCTCAGATACTTGTGAAAGAAGAAGAATAAATTCAAAGATTGCAGAAAAATTGATGCATTTGAGCTATGATGTTAGTGAAGAATATTTAAGGTATCATGGACTACCATAAGAACAACAATTCTGTGTTGGAAGAAGTACAGCCTGAATTTTTCTTAAAAGCAAGGATGCCATGATTTCATCTCATGTATCTTGAACGTTATCAAAAGGAACCAATTTTTGAAGAACGCCATGCTATGTAAATTAGAGACTTCTGAAATAAAACAGAAGGTCAATGAAACACAAAATCCTTAAAGAAATGGATCAGCACAGTGTCTTCAGTCATGGGCTCAAAAATATAAATAAGGAGGACAAAGAAGGGGAAAATACTGGTGGGTGGAAGAAAAAGAAGAAAAATAAAAAGGCACATGTATGAGGGCTTACTGGAATAGTGTCAATATTATGGCATGATATGCTGTACAACTCTATATGAGTATGTTTTCCTTGGTATGTGTTATGCTCACAAATAAAAGGGGAAAATAAATATATAAATAAACTTAAATGAAAATTTCAAGTACAGGGTTCATGGGTTTAATACCCCGCTAGTTTCCTTACCCAGCAGATCTAAATACTGATCTATGTAGTTATAGAAGGAAGCACAAAGCCTCAGAGCTTTAAACGGATTTATAATTTTTACCACATAAAAATAAGACATTTAGGGCTGAGCCCCGGTGGCGTAAGTGGTTGAATGCGGGACTGCGACCTGCGGGCTTGGTGGTTCAAATCCAGCGGTGGTTCTCAGGAGCAGCACCGGGTAGTGCCTACAACCACCAGAGGCAGTGATGCCCACAAAAAAAAATAAGACATTTAAATTTCCATTTTTATGTAAGACATTTCCATTTTTATGGAAAAAGCAAGGCCAGAAGACAAATGACATATTTGGAACTTACAATGTAACTCGTATCAAAGGGCTAATTTTCTTGAAATGCAAAATATACTCAGAGATCAGAGAGAGAACTTTTTCACTAAACAGTGTTAAAATGTTCAAATCATATATATATATATATATATATGGACAAAATCCTTGATAAAGTGGAGGGGCAGGAAAAAGAGGAAGGCTCATGATGAGATGAATGAGCACGGTGACTGCAACAATGAGTTCAAACACAAGAACCATTGTGAGGATGGCAAAGAACTGGGCAGTGTGGCATTCTGTTGTACATAGTGTTTCTTTGGGTTGGAACAAACCCAATGGCACCTAACAGCTACTGTATATAAAAACAACACGATGTATATAAAAAATACAAAAACAATCTTAAAATAGAAACTGTTCAATCTCATTTATAATAAGAAAAATACCATGTAAAATATACTGAGAAATAATTTCCTTTGTAAAAATTGACAATGAATCAAAGCTTGAAAACAAACACTCTCAAGTATTATATGTGGCCTTCTAAATGCTTGGGAAAGCAATGGGAACCACACCAGGGAGAAACGCCAAGGGTGGGCAACAGAACTGCAAGGGGAGAAAAGCAATGAAGTCCTTCAGGAATGCCAAAAATACACTTTGGGGCCAAGGTGTGGCACCCCATCAGATTCAACCAGCAAACACACTAAAAGTCAACAGACTTCAAGCTTTTTGTAGGTCTTTCTTTTATTTTTGTCATTTTTTAAATTGTGGTTTTGCTTTGGTTGTTTGTTTTCTTCTGTTGCTTTGTTTAGCTCTGTCTTGGTTTTGTGCTTATTATTGTATCTGCTTTTCTGCCTAGATAAGATAGGTGGGATAAACAATCAGGAGGAGAAAACAACCGGACAGTTTCAGGGGACATGGGACAGGGTGAGGAGATGGAAAGGAAGGGGGAATGTCAACAATCGAGGGACAAGGGAACAACAAAGTGATATAAAATCAATGATAAGGCAGGTAGAGGGTGCCTGGTGGAGCTTGATCAAAGGCAATGAAGCCTAGAGGAATTACTGAAATCCGAATAAAGGCTGAACATTATAGTGGGACAAAAGGAAAGTGAAAGAAAATAGAGGAAAGAACCAGGAAGCAAAGGATATTTATAGAAGTCTATATACAGGTATGTACATATGTAAACATATTTATATATAAGGATAAGAAAATTGATCTATATACATATTTATATGTTAAGTATTAAGGTGGCAGATGTACCTGAGGCCTCTACTCAAGTACTCCCTCATAGCAAGAACACTTTGTTCTAATAACCCGGCATTCCATGATGCTAACCTTCCCGACAGAATTACTTAAGAGAAAATGGGTGCCTAAGCAAACGTGATGAAGAAAGTTGACGGTGTCTCAATATCAAAAGATATAGCATCTGGGGGTGTTAGAGGTTTTAAGATAAACAAGTGGCCATTGAGCTGAAAAGTAACAAAGACCATGTGGAAGAAACACAGCAGCCTGTATGATGATGCGCTGTCAACGGGACCACGTATCGGACATCAAATACCCATAACAAAAAATCATTTCAGTGTAAATGGGGGAAGTGTGGAGTGAAGATCCCAAGTCCATTTGTAGACAAGTGGACATCCCCTTCCAGAAAGATACTAAGGAAGAGACAAGCCAATGCTGTCATTAATAGGATACTATCTACTGAAACAAGGAAATCTGCACAATGTAATTACTATATTTTAAATTCATGTGCCAAACACTAAAGCCAGTGATGAAGAAATTGAAGAAATTTACCAAGATCTTCAGTCTGAAATTCGAACACACAATTAAGATGCACTAATAATTATTGGTGATTGGAGAGCAAAAGTTGGAAACAAAGAAAGCAACAGTAGTTGAAAACTATGGCCTTCATGATAAAATTTTGCAAGACCAACACCTTCATCACAAATACCTTTTATCAACCACATAAAAGGTGACTATACACATAGACTTCTCCAGATGAGATATGGAGAAATCAAATTGATTAAATCTATGGGAAAAGACAATGGAGACATTTGGTATTCGCAGCTAAATTGAGGGATGGCAGGAAAAAGGACATCAAGCTTGGTAACGTGGAGAGGTCATTGAAAAGAGGAAGAGCCTAGACAAGATCGATTGACATCGTGGCTGCAACAATGGGCTCAGACACAGGGAATGTGGGAGGCAGGTGCAAGGCAAAGTGCTGTTTTGATCTGCTGTACCCAGAGTTGCTATGCGTTGGAACTGGTTCAACAGCACCTAACTACATAGGGCATTCAAGACCAGGACAAACTATCATGATGATAAAAGTAGGAACAGTGATTCCTTTGTGGGAGAAATGGAGAGGAGGGCTAGGAAAAGACTCACTAAGAAAACATTAAGGTGTGATCTAGATGGTGATTAAATCAATATTTATGTTAAAATGTATCACACTATACATAAGTTATCCTTCATTGTATTTTTTTAAACAAAGCAAGCAAGGTGCAGACAATAAGTATAATGAAATTTGAACAAAAAAAGAGAGAAAAATAATATGCTTCCATGAAGATTTGTTAAAAAATGAATGAAATATCTCCAGGAGGTCATATAAGAAATCAATAGCAGTGGTTGTACATGAAGAGGGGTTTTGGGTGGCCAGTGGGGTGTTAAGAAGGGCACCACTCATAAACACCTTTGATTTCTTCTACATTTCTAACACATTAATATATTAGCTTACCAAGACTTGAATAAAAATTTGAAAGCATACAACTAACAAATACAAAAAAAAGGGTCTTTGTCTTGATTCCAAATGTCGTATTTATAGAAAACTGGTAGTGTCGTGGTTACACATTGGCCTGCTAACTATCAGGTCAGTAGCTGAAAACTGCCAGTTGTTCCATGGGATAAGGAGGCTTTATACTCCTATGAAACCCTCAAAAACCCTCAGGGGTAATTCAATGCTTTCTTGTAAGATAGGTATATGTGATAATTAGTTACAAAGCAGTGAGTGTATTTGAATGTGGAGGGTCTAAAATAATTGTTTCTTAAGCCACATGGAGTCATTTGTGAGGATTGAGACTGAGAACTCTGACAGACATATAGGCTCATCACTGGTCTTTCATTTTGGGGGCAGGAATCATCACAATCACTTAGACCCTTGGGATGATCAGGTTTATATGGCAAATTTTTCTGTTGTATTTATTCATGTAAAAATATTTACAAATGTCTACTGGATGTAAAGGTCCAGGGAAAGCACAGTTTGTGTTGAACTACCAACCCCAAAGTTGGCAATTTGAACCCCTATAGAGTATTCTCTGAAGAAAATGTATGGTATCAAATAAAGTATAAAACAGGGGTGAAGTAGAAAGATTATATTATCAAAACTTTATAGAGAAATTCTTTGTAACATATGGGATATCTATGAGCTAAAATCAAAAGATTATTAGGCCTTCACTGTGTATCCTAGGAACATGATGAATCAAAGTCTCTGCTTTCACAGAATTTTGATTCCTAGTTGTGGAAGACAGAAGAAAAAGATATTAACACAAAGTTAGGAAAGTATATGTTAAGTGGGTGATGTTGCAATTAAGAAAAACAAGAAAAGGAACAGAGATAATATATAAAGGGGGTGTACTAGCTGCTCTAGGTAGGTGTTCTGGGGAAATTCTCACTCGAAAGGTTGTATCTGAAATTTTCATGGACCAAGGGTACAAGCACTGTGAATATTTAGGAATATACAGAAAATGCAAAGGACTTGAAATCAAAGCATTCTTTATATAGCTGAGAAACATCAAGGAGGACTATGTGTTTAAAGTTGAGAGAAGCTAAGGTAGAAGAGGAAATTAATGGGAAGGTGGAAGGCGGGGTGGGGTGCTGTGGGGTAGGGTAAAGTAGAGTCAGAAGAGGGAAGGGAATGGGAACAGGGATGGAAGGGAGAGAGGGGGTGGGAGGAGTGGGATAAGGATAAGCAATCTTTATGTCAAAGAATATAAGCACATGTGTTTCCTATATACTTGGCAAGTCCACAAATCCAGTTATGTGCTTCTAAAACTGTGGGTTCATATTCACTGAGTAAACCATGTAGAAACCATATCTGACCTCCAGTGGCTACACCAAGGGGAGGAGGAGAATCCAATTTCATTGAAAACCAAAACCAATAGCCATAATACAGAAGTCAGATAATCCTCCACTTTCTATCCCTCTTTTACTCTCTTCTTGCACCAATCATTGCCCCCATAGCCCTCAACTACTCTGCTGGTTTTGATAATCCATTTTAGTGACCTCAGAGAACCCACAGACAATACGTACCATGAAGTAGGTTTGTGAGGGAAGTCAACAGATTACCACAAGCCAAGATAAACAGTAAGGCCACCATCACTGGTCTAAAGGAATGCCTCTCCTCAGTCACTAGCCAAGTCTCCAAATGGGCCTCAGCTTCACAGCCATGTGATCCCTTGGCACCTATATCCAAGGGCCAGGAAGCAAGCCCACTGCTGTGCTGCACTGTCTCATTGTCCCAGTGCCGCTCCTGTGTTCAGGTTCATGGTCTCCCGACCACGGTCTTTGACTTATACCACTTCAGACAGAAATCTTGGATGAGCTACTGGATAGTCACAGGAATTCTCTCCCTCCCAGCTTCTGAGATGCCTCATCTGATAGCAAGGGAAATGGCAAATATATCGACCAATCCCCTCTCTTATGCCCTATTTAGATAGCCCAATCCAACAAAGGGGTATGAATGGTGCATCAAGTAGACTACAACCCACAGCCACCCTATTCATTACAGAACAAACACTGCATAGTCCTGCACCATCCAGGACCATGTTCCTACAATTGTTACTATGCCTGCATCCATTTGAGCAGCCACTGTGTAAATCCATCTCATCAAAGGCCTTCCTCCTTTCACTGCTCTTCCACTTTACCAAACATGATATCCTTCTCCAGGGACTGGTCTCGCCTCACAATATGTCCAAAGTATGTTAGATGAAGTCCTGTCACCCTTGCCACTAAGGAGTCACTTTGACCTTACTTCTTCCAATAGAGATTAGTTGTCATTAGTTCTCCACAGTACTTTCAGTATTCCTCTCCGAACCACAATTCAAATATATTCATGCTTCCTTGCCCTTCATTATTCTATCTCCAACTAGCACATGTATATAAGGCAATGAAAAATACCAAGGGTTAGGTCAGACTCACCTTAGTCCTCAAAGTAACATCCTTATTCTGCATTCCTCTAAAGGAGTCTTGTACAACCAATTTATGTAATGCAATATGTCATTTTATCTCTTGACTGCTGCTTCCATGAGTATTATTAAGGATACAAGTAAAACAAAATCCTTGACAACTTCAGCCTTTTCTCATTTATCATGATGGGTCTTGATTCATGTGTAAGGATTTGGGTTTTCATTACATTGGGTTGTAATCCATTGTGAAGGCTACAATCCTTAATCTTCATCAACAAGTATTTCAATTCCTCCTCATTTTCAGGAAGAAAGTTATGTCATTTGCATACAAAACATTGTTAATAAGCTTTTCTCTGGTTCTGATGTCACTCTTCTTCATAAAATTCAGCTTCTCTGCTCATTTTCTCAGAATATAGATTGAAAAAATATGGTAAGAGAATACAGCCCTGACCAAAGTCTTTCCAGATTTGGGGGGGGGGCATCACTGCCCTCAGGTAGTGGGAGTAGGAGGCCCAGACTTTGCTCCATGGAGCTGGAATCAAACCTCCATCCCAGTGGGCCGCAGTCCCGCGCACAACCACTACACCACCAGGGCTCAGCCCCAATCTTTCCAGATTTTAACCCATGCAATATTCCCTTGTTCTGTTTACACAAGTGCCCCTAGATCCATACACAAGTTCCAAATAAACACAATGAAGTGTTCTGGAATTCCCACTCTTCTCATGGTTATCCATAATTTATTATACCACACAGCCTAATGCCTTTGCATAGTCAATGAAACACAGCTAAACATCATTCTGATACTCTCTGTTTTGAGCCAGGATCTAGCTGACATCATGAATGATATTCCTTGTTTTACGTCCTCTACTGAGTTGGCCTTACTTTTGACAATCCCTGTCAATGTACTGCTGGAACCACTGTTGGATGTTCTTAAGAAAAATTTTACTGTGTACAATATTGGTGGTACTGTTCTACAGTTTTGAACCTTCTTTCATTGGAAATGTCACAAATATAGATCTCATCCAGTCAGTTGGCCAGGTAGTGATCTTCCTAATTTCCTAGCATAGACAAATGACTGTTTCCTGTACATCTTCAGATTCCTGATGTGAATTCCTGATGCTCATGGATATTCAATGAGTACAGAAACTTAAAAGAGCCATATCAAGAAAGTTCTATTCATGGAACGCATATCAATTTTTTAACCCAAAAGGACAATTTGATTATATTTTCTCTAAACTACAAATAACTGCAATGTCTACCAACACAGAGCTATTCAGGTAGCTTAATGTCATTAAAAATTATGTAACTATGTCCTATTAAGAGCTTCTTGCCATTTCCATTAATCATCATTTTTAGAATTCTTCAGCGTTTTTTCCATATGTATCCACATGCCATTCAACTTTTAAGGTTCAGAAATCAAAGCAAAGCCTTTGTATCAGCTGAATGACAGAAAGCAAGTCAGTTTGTTTTTATGAGCCCCAGTTTTACATCTTAATAATTTATTCCTATGTCTAAAAATCAAATTATTTATATTTTTGTTTGCATGCTTCTAGAGTTCCCAGTTAAATTGTTGATGATAAAGAAAATAGTACCAAAAGAGAAGACTCCTTATTAGAAGACTGCCATATTAGCTGGCCCAAGAGATAGGGTAAGGGGAGGAGGGAGGACCAAACCCAGGGAGATACATGTTGGATGCAACATAGTAATGGGGGAAGCATGGGGGGGGGGGAGGGAAGTTAAAAGAGAGTTCAAAAGTGATAGGATAACTGAGGAAATGGGGCACTAATCCACCCAGGGAGGGAGTATGGGTCTTGTCTCCACAGAAACCGGAGTGGGTGAGCTGTTCTTACCACAAAGCACCCAACCATGAAGACAATGTGGATGCATGGAAGGATGCAAGAAAAGAGACATACGCAACCAGAGTCAGATGGACTCCATCTCTAGTAGTGGGTGTGGCAGAGAATAGGGTGGGGGAGCGACCAGCATCCCACACCCACAGAGGCAAAGAAAAGAAGGGAGGAAGAAGAAGAAGAAGAGAGCTGGTCCAAGCTCCATGCCGACACATGATGTTCAGAGGAATACATCCCTCTGGAGACCCATTGCGCCACAGAAAGGACTGGGCAAATGATTCCTGGGGGCATGAGAGAGGAGAGGAGAGGGGGGAAGGACAAACACATGGATGGGTTGGGAGAGCAATAAGTGGTTAAAAATTGATGGAAAGGAGGGTATGGGAGGTCTGGTTGGGATTAAGCAAGGACAATGAATATGAGAAAACAATGAAATGCCAATGGAGGTGGAACATGATGGTGGGACGGGAGGGAGATGGAAGGAAATAGAGGAAAGTGCTAGAAGGCAAAGGGCACTTACAGAGGTCTAAACATAGGTATGTCCGTACATAGATACAACTATCTATTATAAGTTGGGAATAAAATTAAGAACATATCTATAGGCCAAATATTAGGGTAACAGGTGGACCTTGGGCCCTCACCCTGGTGCTCCCTCAATGCAAGGACACTTTGTTCTATGAATCTGGCATTCCTCGAGGCTCAATGGCCCAACACAATCACTGAAGTAAAATGGGTGCACAAACAAATGTCATGAAAAAAGTTGAAGGTGCCCAGCCATCAAAGGATCTATCAAGTGTCTTGAAAGCCTGAAGATAAACATTAGACCATTTACCTGAGAAGAGACCACAGCCACACAGAAGAAGCACAACAGTCAGTGTGGTCAGATGGTGGTGAAAGTGGTAAAAGGTCTAGGCAATAGACATCAAATGAGGTGGAAAAAAACAAAACAAAACAAACATATATCACTGTGTGCACACATCCCCAGTGTACCAACTGAGGACATGTAAGAGCATGAGCAAGGGTGGTGAAGAAAGTAGATGGGCTCAGCTATCAAAAGATAGAGCACCCAGGGTCTTAAAGGCTTGAGCATAAACAAGCAGCCG